>PISX010003774.1:78726-131972 GCA_004024625.1 Mellivora capensis | reverse complement strand
TTCAAAACCCTCAGGTTGTTTTTCAGAGTCTATAGTCTCTCATGGTTCATCTCCCCCCCAGTTTCCCTCAACTCCCTTCTCCTCTCCATCTCCCCATGTCCTCCATGTTATTTGTTATGCTCCACAAATAAGTGAAACCATATGATAATTGACTCTCTCTGCTTGACTTATTTCACTCAGCATAATCTCTTCCAGTCCCCTCCATGTTGCTACAAAAGTCTGGTATTCATCCTTTCTGATGGAGGCATAATACTCCATGGTGTATATGGACCACATCTTCTTTATCCATTCGTCTGTTGAAGGGCATCTTGGTTCTTTCCACAGTTTGGCGACCGTGGCCATTGCTGCTATAAACATTGGGGTACAGATTTGAGATAGTGGAATAGATATGTCTCTACCCCTTCCTCTCTTAAACTTCCATACAATAAGAAAGGGAATAAGAAAATAAAAGGAAACCCTATCATCAGTAAAAATTAGAAACACTTAAGAGTAATATATGAAGAAGGGCCACCAAGAGTAGTTAAAATTCAACCAGGATTAGAGATGTCATGGAGACAAGATATCTTAAGATGCACATCTCAGAGAGAGATGTGCACTCCTTGGTCAGAATAATATTGTAGAGCAAAACTTGACTGTGGCAGACTTCCTGAACACCACCACCAGACTGGCAGGGGACATAGAACTAAATGAGGAAATGCACAGGAACACTATCTTTGCTACAGATCTACAAAAGGAGAGTGTAAAAGCAACGAGAACAATAAAAGCTAAACCCGTTCACATACATAGACACATACACGTTATCTGTAGGGCTATATTTTGAGTCAAGAAGACCTCATAACACTCCCAGAGCACTCCTTTGGCCCTTCCCCAACACTGTCTTTTTACAACACCCAATTCCAAAACCCTAGAAATTTCTCCAATTCCAAAAACCTAGAAATTTCTTCAAAGTGGTAAGTGTCTTTCAGCATGCTAATGAGATGACTGGTGCATGCTCATGAGGCCGGCTACCCGGAGAGCCAATCATGTGATTAGGAGGTTGGGACTTTAAGCTCCACCCCATTCACTTCCAACATACCTGAAGGGGAGAGAGGCTGAAGTTGAGGTGATCACTTAAGTTAAAGATTTAATCAATCATACCTAGCTAAGGAAGCCTCCATAAAAATCTCTGAACTTAGAGAATTCAGATGGAGATGCTAGGAGGATGGCCTGACAGTCCCATCTTTTGCACTATGCATCTCTTCCACCTGGCTGTTTATGAGTTGTATCCTTTTGTAATAAGCCAGGAATCTAGTAAATAAGCTGTATTCCTGAGTTCTTGAGCAGTTCCAGCAAATGACTGTTCTTGAGGAGGAGGTCCTAGGAATCTCTGAGTCGTAGCCAAGTTGGACACAAGTTGTGGGTAAACTGGGGACATAACACTTGCGATTGGTATCTGCAGTTCAGCTGGGGGTGGGAAGTGAGACAGTCTTGTGGGACTGAGCCCTTAACCTGTAGGATATGACGCGGCCACCAGATAAGTAGTTTTAGAACTGAGTTAAATTATAGCACACTAGCTGCTCTTGAGATTGCTTGGCATGGAAAACCCACACATTTGGTGACCAGCGTATTGAGTTTTGAGAAGACAAGAAAACGAGAGTACTACTTTTCCTTTCCAAAATTGCCCTGCTTATAATATGCTTAGTTCATCTAATAAATATAGCAAAAACATGATAACAATACCTGTAAATTACAACACAAAAAAGAAAATTATAATTAATCAAGCACACAAAAGTGGATATAAATATCCTATATAAAATACTGATATAATTTACTAATAAATCAAAAGAATAACAATGGCTCAGTTAGAGAAGTCCTAGCACACAATGATGGTTTAATATTAGTATATCTCCTCTGCTCCTCCTACTTCAACAGACAGCTCCATCCTCCTGTACAGTGCTAGCCACACACCCGAAACACAATGGTGAAGGTCAGAGTAAACAGGTTTCGTCATACTGGATGCCTGGTCACCAAGGCTCCTTTTAACTCTGGCAAAGTGTACACTGTTGCCATCAATGTCCCCTTCATTGACATCAATGACACGATCTACCTGTTTTAGTATAATTCTATCCATGGAAAATTCAATGGCACAGTCAAGGCTGATAATGTGAAACTTGCTGGCAATGGAAAAAAGTCCTTCTCTATCTACTAAGAGAGAGATCCTGCCAACATCAAATGGGGTGATGTTGGTGCTGAATACATTGTGGAGTCCACTAGTGTCTTCACTACTATGGAGACAGCTGGGGCTTAAAGGGTGGAACCAAGAGAGCCATCTTTTCTGCTGAGGTCCCCATGTTTGGATTGGCATGAACCATGAAAAATATGACAAGTCCTTCAAAATTGTCAGCAATGCCTCCTGCATCACCAACTGTGGCACCCTCTGGCCAAGGTCAACTAGGGCACAGTGAGTAACTCACATAGCCTATACCATATACCTATCACCGTAGCCTATACCATCACTGCCACCCAGAAGATCATAGATTGCCCCTTTGGGAAACTGGTATGATATCCAAGGAGCTGTCCAGAACATCATCTCTGCCTCTAACAGCTCCACCAAGGCTGTGGGTAGGGTAATCCCTGAGCTGAACGAGCAGTTCACTGGCATGACCTTTTGCGTCCCTACCCCACAAGTGTCAGTCATGGATCTAACCTGCTGCCTGGTGAATACAAATACAACGACATCAAAAAGGTGGTGAAAGAGGCTTCGGAAGGTCCCTGCAAGGGCATCTGAGGCTACGTGAAGGCCAGGCTGGAAGTGGGGGGGCGTTGAAAACTACTTTGTCATGTAGATGACATCAGCAAGATACACTAAACCTGTATATCTACTTAGTATATCTATTAATAAAAATACATTCTATAACATGTCAATAGGTCAAAAAGGAAACACTACATATATAACTATCTTAGCAGACAACGGAAAAGAATTTGCTACATTCAGTTTCCAATATGGCTTAAAACTCTAAGTAAGGCATGCGGGGGAAGCAGTCGGTTCAGTGTCCAACTCTTGGTTTCAGCTCAGGTCTGATCTCTGGGTCATGAGATCAATCCCCGCATTGGGTTCCATGCTCAGTGTGGAGTCTGCTTGAGTTTCTCTCTCCCTCTTCCTCTGCCCCTCCCCTCTGTGCTCACTTGCTCTCTCTCACTAAAATAAATAAATAAATCTTTAAAAAAGAAAAAAAAACTTCTAAGAAAGGTAGAAAAAAGAGTAAGTCTGTGATATGGTAAAGAATATCAGGCTAAAGCAAACTGTCAGTACTGATACACCAGATTCCCTGGTAACTAGAGATATACACAGTAAAATCAGGAAGAAAACAAGGATGAATGGAAGTACCTGTCTGATAGAAGATACAGGCCTTTACAAAGCCAGCCTTTCACATACTTGTCTCTTTGAGGACCTTTCTCTACCAGTGATGGGCTAGGGTGAAGCAAGAGAGGCCTCTCCAGTGTACAATTTAAGGATGCCCTTTTGGGGTTGTAACAGTGCAGGGTTGGCACCTGCATGGCCCTGCCAGTAAACACCTCTTCAACTTTTGTGCCTTAAGAGCGTCATTTATCTCACCTTGTCCTTGTCCTGCTCAAATTCCCTTTCTTGCATATTCTGCTAGCTCTTTCCTCTGGATCGGCTCAAGCCTGCCATTTGCAGAAATCCAGCCCATCTCCAGGACCTTGGATTTCTTAAGGAAGAAATTAAATAGCAGTCCCTTGGCATCCATGTTTCCGAGTTTTCCAGCTTCCACAACTGACCAAATCCTACTGCAACCCTTCCAGACCTTTATTTTGTTTTCCAAAGAAATTAACCTTACAAATACCTGACATTTAATCTCCAAAGACCAGATCCTCTTATATACACATATGTGAGAAATTCAAAAGTTAGGAAAATCAGTTTTCAGATATTTCTTATAGTACATGTAACTTTAGGGTCTCGGGCAAAAATCTTATTTTAATAATTTATTGTGCAATTGTTCTTTCTAGCTCAAAGAATTTTGAGAGTAAAATAAGATAAGGTATGTGGGAAAAAAACTAAAATGACTACATAAACGGCAACTGTTACTATTTCTTTTTTTAATCTAAAAATATTAAAAGCGTATGGTCACTTATATGTTATTAGAAGAGGCTTATAACAAAAGGGAAAAAATATGTATTTGAAGTTACGTGAAAACTTACATAGAGCTTTGGTAAAGTTGACTAAATAGTGTTACGATAGCTTTACTTCACATAAATCTACAGAAGACATCGTCCTATGATCTAAATCCAGGTGCTTCTATGTGTTCAAAGAAAAAAAAGCTGATAGCAAATAGTCCATTTTAATTATGTTCCATAATATTTTCTCCTTTGAGAGGCAAGTTCTTACTATTGATCATATTTCTCAAAATCCATCTGAGGCTTATCATATTTTAAATCTTCATCTATGGACTCATTTTACAGATAAATCCATCTCAAAATGAGATAATTCTACCACAACTATTTTGCATAGAATCAGAGAGGCCTACTGAACACATAATCCCATTTATAGTCAAAAATACAATATATTTAAAAATATGACAACAATAAATTTTAAGGTAAACAGAATCATCTATCTCTATCTTATCAATAAATTTCTATCTAAAATATCACTGAGTTCTAGCAAGTATTCCTAAGTATGGTCATGATCAACATCTATTACATAACCTTTTAGAAATTGTCACTAGTAGAATACTCACCTAATTGCATCGTTGGTCTCTGAAACAGCTCTCAGATACTCCTTCAAATAAAAATAATTAAAGCAGTATTTCCGAATCCTATAGCCTCGCCATCGCCTCTGAATCTATTGAAGTAAATAAAAAGATAAAATATGCCAGTGAGCATTTTTAGTGAAAACATTAACAGTTCTTCAAAATTAAGGCAGTAATGGATGATAACTCACATCAAATAAAGTCTTAGGCTTTCCCACTAATATAACAGTATAGATAGGTGCAAATGTAGTGTACTCGGATTTATTGTAAAATATTATAAAGATAAAACATACTTAGAGGTTATTAGATTTTTAAAAATTTATAATTTTTCACAAATACTAAATTTGAAATTAACTACAGAACAATTAAAAATTTGCTTCATCAATCTCTACCACTTCTACTTCCTTACCAAACCAATTTTTTATTTTTCATAAACCATTGACTTGAAGATTATATTTGGTCTCATTAAAAACAATTTTCAAATGGGCTTTTAAAATTTGGTGGTTTCAAAATCTTGAAACAAAATGTTGTCTTATATCTTCATCATGACATTTTAGTACTTAACAATAGCTAACATTTATTGTTTTATTATGTGTGAGGCACTATTCTAAGAGTTTTGCATGTATTAATCTTTAGAATACTCCTTTGAGAAATATCCTTATCATCTTATTTACAGATGAGAAAACTGCTAAAAAGAGAAATTTCCTTATAATTATATAGCTATTGGTGATGAATCCAGGAATTACATTAGGACTTCAGCGACCATCTTCCAAGTCATTAAAATACAGAACTGGGAACAGAGTGAAATGCAATTTTCAATGGACAAACATTTCTGTTGAAAGCACCCACATTTTTTTAGATGGGAGGAGTATGGGGGGGGTCTCAGAGAACAAACTTATGTGGGCTACTTCATGCTTTATTATGCTCTAGTAGTCATGAGAAATCAATCTCTTTCCATTTTATCTTTGCTAATATAATCTCTATTAGAAAACTCAAAACAAAAACATAATAATGCCTAGATTTTACTTTTGTGGAAAACAAACAAAAAACCACAACTTCTTTAAAGAAGTAAAGAAAGAAGAAACAGCAAAAGATGAAAAGAAATATTAACCTTACATGAAGATTTAACTTCATTCCCTAAAATTTTATGGCAGTGTACATGTATTTTTGGATATGAAGTCCTTCCAATGTTTTGTAGAGTTAGCTAAGCTAGGAACACACACCTTCTCTAAATATTTTTTTAATAGCAAAGGGTGATTAATATAGACACTCTACATTTGTCCACTGTGCTTTATCCCAAAAGCCTATTCTTTTTACACTAAATACTTCACGCCTAATTTTTTTTATAACTTGAATGTTGCATCTGTAAGAATATACAGGAAAAATGCTTTACTTGTATTCTACTATATTTTACCATATTTTAAAGCATGACCATTTAAAAGGTATTTTACAATCTGAGATACAGAACATGAAAATTCTGAAGAACTGTTTTAGTTAATCTCCCACTATGAGAATGACAAAAATCACTGAAGACATGCAAAATAGCTTGTAAGAACAATGAAATCATAGATAATAATTCTAGAAAGTAACACCAAGGAGAAAAGCATGGTAGTGTAACAATGTTATAAAATGCATCTTTCCAAATATTTTTCAAATGATCTTTAGAAACTCATTAAATAAGAAAGATTATTTTTTTTCTAAAGGTATATACTCATTTTAGGTATATACTCATATACTCTCATAAAGGTATATACTCATATACTCTCTCTCTAATTCGAATAAGCTGTATAAAGATGACAAAGAAAGATGAACTAATACAAACCACTTTCCTAATGAAAAGAATAATCAGTTGGAATATGTGTATGTATATAAATCATACATGCAAATAAGTGAATATTTTCCTGGCTCATCTAATTTAATCATTAGAGTATCATTTTGAGGTAGAGATTATTATTAGTCTCATTGATAGAAGGGGACATTGATATTTAGGTTAAATCATTGCTTTTGGCCATAGAGCTGGTGGGATGACTTCAAATATTATACCATACTTCTACTGCATGTACAATAAAAGAAGAGAACACTTTCAAACAAAAGTACAGACAGAAAATTCATCATCAGCAATAGAAGTGATTTAGGAAGAATGGGAGAATATTAGCATATCAAATAGTATTAAGGTAGGAACTACTTGTAACATGAAAACATCATTAAAATCTAAATTTCAATGTGCCAAAAATATAAAAGATGCATGCTGGAGTACTGAGAAGGAAAAAGGAAAGACGTTGATTCATGATTAGGTCACACCAGAGTGGTGTGCATGCCCATTCTGAGAAAAGAAGTCTGAAAGGACAAAACTGAAACTGCATCCATGTGAATAGGAAGGATACCTAAAGAAGCAGCACCAACCACTCCACAGAGTACATAATTGGTGTGTTCTTCCCGGGATCTTCTAATATCCAAACTCCCTAGACATCTACCCAAAGGCAGGCTAAAAGTCCTTTTCAAGACAAATCCTTTTATTCAGACTAGTATTAAACTAGGTATTAAGGCACATACTAAGCAAATGATGGTTAAAGTAACAAATTAAAACTCACCCACATTAATAATATTGATTGATAATCAATCCATCTCTAAATGGTTTTGCTAGAGGTGAGTAGGTAAAAGAAGAAAGAATCTGGGTGTTTGACCAAGTGAAGATGCTACCATCCGGTGAAGTAAAGGGTCTAAAATTTATTGAGCTCATGAATGTGCCAGGTATACATTAACTGCTTTAATTCTCATGATAATCTTAAAGTATGTACATGTGTTTTTTCATTTAAAAGATACCATTTTCCTATGCTATAAGGAGTCCAGTTTATCCAATCCCTAACTGATGTAAGATAGAATACAGTGGAGATTCTACTATACTTTCTCTTATAAAAACAAATGATATCTTCAATTTTGCCTAAATTTCCTGTTGATATTCCAGTATAGTGAATCAACTTTCAATTTTAAAAAAAAGTTCTTTAAAGAGGCAAGATGACTTTTCATAACATTTCTTCTTAATTTCAAGGTGAATGGGTTATGACTTCAAATAAAAAAAAAAGACTAGTATTCATGTCCTTCAAAGTAATTAGCAACTTTCAGAAGTGATTGGTATAAAACAATTATTGTCATTGATCAGCTCTGAATAGATAATTTTAAACAAAGTCATTGTGTGCTCAGCAGATTACAGCTTGTTAACAGGCAAGTTCTAAATGACCTCTTAAGCTAGTCAAATCAATGATGCATATTCCTCATTAAGTAACATCAAAATGTAAGTGGTCTTATAAATAATGTTTATTTTAAGCACTGAAACAAATGGCAAAACCTTGATACACCAAAAGCCATCTGTTCATAGAAAAGATTTCCCCTCCATTGGTTTACTTTTATTTCTCAAAATTCATAGTAACATTATTGTCACCAAAAAAAAAAAAAAGTTTTCTCAACTAAAACTAAAATGAAGACATGAAAAACAAAATTTCTGTTAACTGATAATAACCTACCTAGTATCAATGGTCTAAATGTATTTGAGAGCATACAAACAGAATCATTTCTCATATTTTTATATTTTAGACACAAGCGGGAAACAAAAGAAAATGGTTAATTGATGTTTCAAGCTAGATTAATGTTTGTAAATTTAAATTTATATTCATATCCAGACCTCTAAGAAGAAAGAGCCAATAAAGTTATGGTTACTTTGTAAATCGGCTCTTTTAAGTGATATTTAATCTAGTGATCCTCTTGTTGTTACAGTCTTTATTTGTTTTAAAGTGAAGATTTCTATCTGAACAAAAATATTTTGGGACACTAGTTTCAAGACAAATCATTTAAATTAGCTGAAATAATAAAGAATCAGCCAAGATGCTCTTTCAGAAGAGTATCATTATGTAAGGATATATGATTGATCAGTAATATGTACAAAGTTTCCAGGGTAAAAAGAATTCTATCTAAAATAATCAATTATATCTGTAGCATTTTTAAATCTCTGTAAGCTTTAGATTATTCCCATTTTTCATTTCTCATAGATTTTGAAAGTGAGAAGAAGAAAGTGATAAGAAAAATAGAACATTTTTTTATATGTTTTTTTTAAGATTTTATTTATTTATTTGACAGACCGAGATTATAAGTAGTCAGAGAGATAGGCAGGGAGAGAGAGGAGGAAGCAGGCTCTCCGCGGAGCAGAGAGCCTGATGTGGGGCTCGATCCCAGGACCCTGGGATCATGACCTGAGCCGAAAGCAGAGGCTTTAACCCACTGAGCCACCCAGGTGCCCCAATAGAACATATTTTTTAAGAGATCTCTAAGATACTACACATGAGCACTTCCTGAAATTTGTATTCATATGATACTGTGCCAGGTGTCCTAGGACAGGCAAGCAAAGGAGTACTCAAGATGTGCAAGATAAGCCAATGGAGGCTTTTTTTTTAAAAGATTTTATTTATTTATTTGACAGACAGACATCACAAATAGGCAGAGAGAGAGGAGGGAGCAGGCTCCCCGCTGAGCAGAGAGCCTGATGTGGGGCTCAGTCCCAGGACCCTGGGATCACGACCTGAGCTGAAGGCAGAGGCTTTAACCAACTGAGCCACCCAGGTGCCCCCAATGGAGGCTTTTTAAAGACATTATAAGGAACATATAATTTGCAGAGAGTACTTTTGTTAACTTCCAACTCTGTGACAGACTATATATCCTCATTATGTTTAGTTTACTAAAAACCAGTATATTCTAAGAGTTAACATATAGAGAGATTAGCAGTTAAAGTTTCTAGCAGTCCTGGGGTGACGTTGGAGGACAAATCCTGATGCTGGCAAGAGCAGTACGTAAGGCCCCAGCCTTTTTTTACCATGAGAGGTTTATCATCCAATTCTGCCTACAAGGGGAAGCATGTAACACTCAACATGGTCTCCTACTAATTGTCACTAAGTTTAGAATTCCCTAAGTAAAATGTACTGCTAGTAAGATCTTTTGACTTGTGAGGACCAGGGATCAGTTTACCAAGTAAACCAGAGCATAAGTAATGAAGTTCTCATAAAGCTCAGTCTAGGGTTCACATAGTTGTTCTCAACTATGAGAACATATGTGGGTATCAGACCTCTAGGGTTCAATTCCTAACACTATCACTTACTAGCTGTGGGACCTTGGGCAAGATATCATTCTGCGATTCCATTTCCTCATCTTTCTAATTGAAATCTGTGAGGATTACAGAGAAGAGTTAAAATATTTAAAATATTTAAGACTGGTGCCCGGAGGATAGTGACTATCATGTAATTGCTAACTCTTATTATTATTTACTAATGGTTCTGACTTACCAAGATTTGGGAATATGTGGCATTGCAATCTTTTTCTTGCTTGGTCTCAGCAACATAAAGCTCCCACTGACAATCAGTCTAAGGTATGCTCAAATATCTGCCAGCAATATACATATATATATATATACACACACTCAGGTAGTAAGTGTGAAAATCTGGAGCCATTCTCTTGGGGAAAATAGGAGCCTCAAATACAAGGCTGAGGCTGGATATATGTTCAGCCTCTTAGGTGACCTTCCCCCTACCAATGGAAGAATTAAGTATATGATATATACCACTCCACAGAAGAAGCTTCATCTGGGATGGAGTCAGCCAGTAAACAAAAGTCATAAGCAAGAGAAAGTACTAAATGTTGAGAACCATGAATCAAGGTACCAGGGAAAAGGAACAAGTAATAGACCCTAGGATGGATGAAATAATCCCACTAAACTGTACTTTTTTTTTTTTTTTTTTGCAACCTAGCGATATTTTTTAATGGGCCTTCTAGACATAAAGTAATTTTGCCTTCATCTTTATAGTACTGTTATTAGGAAGCTGAGCTGCTAGGCCCAGTGTTTGGTGGACCTGAGGTGACACCCAAGAGCTTAATTAGATACTCCCTGGCAACAAAATGGAGAGTCAGTTCTATGTCAGGCTGTAAAAGGATAGACAATTGTGTATTTAAATGGGATGTGGAAAGAAATGAGTTTAGGAACTGAATCAGTTCAGGACATTTGTATAAGATACTAAAAGCTGTGCAAAAAGAGAACTAAGAAAAAAGCTGGGGGCCAAATTTAGACAAGATCCACAATAGAATATCCAAAATGTTGGAGGAAAAGCAGAACCCTAATCTGGAGTAAAGATGAGTTAAAGACCAAAAAGGCAATAAAGTGTCATATAGAAAAACAGGAGGAACAGGGCCCCAGGAGCTAAGATAAAAATTTACTGAGCAATTTATTGCTGTATTAATTGACTGTCACTGGCCTAGCAACGTATCAGCAACAAGGATTTTGAAAAGGCATACTTGGGTTCTGACAGCAGCTTATATCACAGCAGACCTCCTTCAAACCTGTACATGTTAGGATACTTTAGCAAGGTCCCAAAGCTCACAAGCTCTTCCATTCACGTGAGAACTGCACTAACCAAATAGTACTTTACCACGTCCAATTTATCTATACCACATAACCTCACCAGATACTCAAAAAAGTCTTAAAGGCCCCCCAGCAAAGGCTTAAATAATTTCCAACAGACACTGAGGGACTTAAACAAAATGTATTTACAACAAATGACTTTATTACTCCTCTTGTAGAAAAGTGTTCATTGATTTATTCAGGGAAATTTATTTAACCACTTACTATAAGCCAGAAACTATAGATACAAAGACTAAGAGGATAGGATCTGGGCCCCAAGGGACTTACAGTGTGTGAGGGGGTGGATACAGGCATATAAATTAGTAAGGATAATAAAATGTTACAGGTTCTATAACAGAAGTATGTCGATGGTAAAATAGGACATAAAAAGGGAGAGTGATCAATTCTACATGGGTAGGGGGATCATAAAGCTTTTAGAAAGAAGGTGACCCTTTAAAAAATAAACGCAGCAGATCAGGATATGAATACTTATTACATTTAAAAAATCAAATACATATAATTTATTCTTTATTATAAGAATGTGACATCTATATGGGAATGGATAGGCTAAAAGTACATTTTTTAAATCCCTCCATTTTCAGGAATGCTCCACTAGCCTCATTAGCAACTGGTGATATTCTGCCATGCTAAGAGTCAGCAGTCAAACATAATTTGTAATTAGCTCCATATATAAGGCAAATTAGGACAAAAGTTTTTCTTTTCTAGTGTATGTGAAAACCTTATTCAAGATTTGGGTGCACATGGATCTGTGTAAATATTATATAAATTTTGGGTAGTTATCTAGGACTCTCAGAAGTTCTTCTTCTTGGACAAGCACAGCCACCCATATTTAACACATTTACGGGATAGTTGTTTTGAACAGGGTTACTCGGTAGCTGATGAGCTGAAAAGGCAGAGGTGTAGCTATTAGAAGTAAAACTTCAGCTAGTGCTCTCTAACCAGGATCGTAACCTTCAGATGTGCACATCATCAAGGTAGGCAGACCACACACTGGTCTCCTCACCCACTCACTCCTGCAGAAAGCAAAACCATCAGAGCACCATCCTGCAGAACTGCACATTTTACAAATAAATTCAGTTCTGGTCACTGTGATCAACCGATGCTAAAATTTAATCTTTTTTTTTAAGATTTTATTTATTTATTTGACAGAGATCACAAGTAGGCAGAGAGGCAGGCAGAGAGAGAGAGAGGAGGAAGCAGGCTCCCCACTGAGCAGAGAGTCCAATGCAGGGCTCGATCCCAGGACTCTGGGATCATGACCTGAGCCAAAGGCAGAGGCTTTAACCCACTGAGCCACCCAGGCACCCCTAAAATTTAATCTTTGTTAGGCGGTCATTTTGGCCATCATGTAAGTAAGCCTCATCCTTCATCACAGGAACATGAAGGAAGTACCCAGTCTATTACCAAGTCAACTCATGCAAACCTCTGAAGGCAGTCTTTGAACATCTTTATTAGAGAAATGTTTTCATTATAAAAATTCCTGTGTGTCGTCAGTGGCTCAGCTCAAAGTCTTCTCCTGCCTCACTTTATTGGTCACTGCATCCCCACCTCTCCTCTCCTGGAATGTGTGGCATAAAAAATAAATCCAGACATAGCAAGAGAGACTTTATTTCAAAGAATTATCATGGGAGGGAGTGAATGACCAACACAACAGATGGAGAGGACTACTGCAATAGGGAGAGCGCTTTGACCATAAGATCCATAAGCATGTCAAGAATTAGACACAAAGAGGTGTGTGTGTGTGTGTATGTTTAATAGGAAGATGTAAACAAGACTAGAAAGAACCGGATGTGGAGAAGTAGGATGAAAGGGCGGCATAATCGGATAGATCAGAAAATGCTTTACCAGGAAGCCAGCCTATTCTCAGGAAGAGGTATTATATGCTGGCTGAAGTTCAGGGACACGGGGAAGGAGAGAACTTTAACCATAGTTTGGTTAATAAACATGTTTTTCCAACTGATTGATGGAGGCAAGCAGTTGTGTTAATCATCTCTGAGGTAAGAAACAGAAATTTGGGAAAGGGCACTGTGCCTGGTCTTGTCATAGGTAAACAAGGGACAGATCTGTGCCTCTTATCTAAGTCATGTGGTGAAGGGCAATTTTTTTTTCTTTTTTTTTTCAGTAAGCTGTTTCCAGAGGGTGGGAGATATTTTTTTTAATTTTTTTTTTAAATTTATTTGTCAGAGAGAGAGGGAGAGAGAGCGAGCGAGCACAGGCAGACAGAGTGGCAGGCAGAGGCAGAGGGAGAAGCAGGCTCCCTGCTGTGCAGGGAGCCCGATGTGGGACTCGATCCCAGGACGCTGGGATCATGACCTGAGCCGAAGGCAGCGGCTCAACCAACTGAGCCACCCAGGCGTCCCAGTGGGAGATATTTTTAAACTTTGTTATCTTCCATGATCACAGGACTCAGGTAAAGTTCAACACTGCTCATTAACAATAATCAAAGACAAGTTGACTTTGGGCAATGCTAGTAGGAAATGCAGCTTTTAGTTCAATGTTGGGAGTATGTCAAAAACTCTGCCTTCCAAGTGGCTTATACTGACGTAGGTTTCTTAGATATGCCTAATATAGGTAAAGAGAATCATGATTCAAGCCAGATCAAAACTGAACAGGAAGATGGAGGGCTAAATAGCAAACAACAGAATGCATTTTTCTACCCCTGTCTTCTATGTCTCTATCTTCCCCAGTGATCTATGTAGACATCTAAGTCTTAAGTCCAAGTACATTATGCTCTCAGTCATCTATTGCCTTTTACTTTGGAGACACATCTGAAACAGAGTAAGAAGAAAAGAAAAGAATCTAACAGTGTTAAAGGCTCAGAAGTCAAGTCTTTGGCAGAGCTATACAGAGAATCAAAATCTCGTAAATTCCCAGATTTAAGCACTCCCACTGAAAGAAGACCGAATCATTTTCCTATACTACTATATTATTAGTAATATAGCCCATTACTGCTATAGTATGTGCCTTTGGCTCAGGAAAAAGCAGCAAGATCTACTTCTCCCTCTTGCTTTTCTCCCTAAGCCACAGGGGAACAGAAAGGTGGACAGAGGGGCACCTGGGTGACTCAGTTGGTTAAGTGTCTGCCTTTGGCTCAGGTCATGATCTCAGGGTCCTGGGATTAAGCCCCATGTCGGGTTCCCTGCTCAGCAGGGAGCCTGCTTCTCCCTCTTCCTCTGCCCCTCCACTCCGCTCATGCAGTTTCTCTCAAATAGATAAGATTGTGAAAGAAAGGAAGAGAAAGAGAAAGAGAGTGAAAGAGAGAGAGAGAGAAAGAAGAAGGAAGGAGGGAAGGAAGGAAGGAAGGAAGGAAGGAAGGAAGGAAGGAAAAGAAAGAAAAGGAGGAGACCAGCCCTGTGATAGGCTCTTGGCACACATCCATACCTGCAGAGGAAAGCACTCTTCTCAAAGCAGTATAAATAACCAAAAAAATGTTAATTTACCTGCCATATTTCTGCACGGGACCTTCAGAAGATATTTTACTACACTGTTTGATCCAAAATAAAATCTATTATTAGCAGAAGTAAGAACTAATAGATTAACGAAAGAGAATATAATAAGGCAACATAAGTTTTAAGAACATTAATGGAATTCACCAAAGTAATTTCTCCATTTATAATAGCTCCGCAATTAAGCTATTACCATACTATCTGAGATAAGAGAAACAATATTTTGTTGTGCCCACTCCCAAAATCTGAGCAGAAACCAAGCCAGCCTCATAATCACTAAGCTCAGCATTCCATTAGGAAAATAACACATAAAAATGAACATAGAGATGATAGAAATTAAACTTCTAAGGTGGAAACTGACTTTATTACTGCTAAATCATATGAATAATTCCTAGTTGATTTGTATTGGACCGGCATCTTATATTTCAGAACCATGTTCATCTATTTATCACAATATTCTATATGACATATGGAAACGAATACATTGCTTCATTAATATTTACGGTCCTTCTCTAGTTATGGCTCAGAGATATTTAACATTCTAAAACAGAAGCACTGATAATTACATGTTTTATATTTTACTCTAATTTTTAATACTGCCAAGATTATTTAGTATAACTAACTTTTAAACTATGTACTCTTTTTCTCTCTAACCATTAGCATATCAATCAAATTTGCATTATTCTGGCTTGCTCATTTTATTAAAAGCGAATTCAGGGCACAATTGACTTTTCATTTGTTTAACAAGTGAAGAAATATTTACCCTGACAGCCATTGCGTTGTAGAAATTCATCTTCATAGCACAAGATGCGAACTGTGAATCAGGAAAAAAGAAAAAAGGCCATAGTTCAGTTACACAAAGACAGTGAAGCCTATTTTTACATATAAAAGATAAGAATCTTTATACATAATACATAATAAGAGTTCTGGGTTTAGAAAAATGAAATCAAACTTTGTATTGAAGAGATAGGCTTCCTAATACATAATGCAGGCTTAACCAGAAAAATCTATGGTAGTCAAACTAGGAGCTAATGGAGATATATGATCATAAAATGCTCTCCGCTGAGTTTGATAATCAATGGTGCTCTACTGAGAATAGAATAACAAAGCAGAAATATTCACAAGTGCTGGTGACACGTAGTATTGTATGATTTATTCACTGGGGTTCTTTTAGCCAAAACTCACAGAAACATAAAAGGAATTCATATTTCAAGACGTCTGGTTTAATGAAAAATTCAAAGAAATGCTGTCTTCAGTCGAAATCGTTCAAGGATATGGATGCAGTGATGGAGCAAAATTGTGCCTTCCAACCATCTGTACAAAATGTTATGTACTTAGCTGCCTCCTGAGTAATCCTTTGGAATTTTGTTTCATTTAATATTCATTTTAACACCATAAAATCATAAATACAATGATATCATGTTACAGCAAATCCCCTGATATAGGGAAGACTTCCTAAGGTCTTGGTTTCTTTCCAGTATAGACACATTTGTCTATTAATATACAAATCTCTGTTACAGTACATAATCATTTAACAACATAGCTTATTTCAAGACAAATATTGCTTTAAATGAAGTTTCTACATCTGTTATATCTTTTAATTAAAAACATAAAATTAACATAATTCATGAGAGTATAATAAACAGTAAAAGCAATGAAATATACATTTTTGATCCAAATATTATTTTATCCATTTTTATTCAATCAAAATTCATTTGACTAACATAACTTGAGCTTAGGTAACAGGTGCTGTGTTTCAGGCAAAAATCAGAGATAAGTGCCTTAACCTTTTATATACCTGCAATAAACAAATTAATATAAAAGGGTTTCACTGTAATTAGGATTGTTTGAATTGCCTGGTCTGATCCAAAGCAAATTATCTGTGGAGAGCAGCAGGGCTGGATTATTTATCAACAGTATGAGCAATTAAGAAACAGTTGGCTGCAATATGTTATTTACAAATGAACACAATGATGTTACTTTATTTTAAATTCTCATTCTTCGTCATAGCAAGCGAGGCATAATTCTTGGCATTTGTGGTGAAGTTAAAAGATTTACCTTAATACCTTATTTCTTCAAGTTATATTGATGCAGAGGATAACCACTAAATGATTTTACACAGGTGGAACATACTAAAAATTACATATCTAAAATGTCTTGGTTCAGAAAGAGGTAATGTTTCTTACCCTTATTATGTTGCTGCTCAGTTAGCAGCACTGAGTGCGTGTGAGCTTTCAAGTCACGGACCTGAGTTCATGTGTTGATGTTGCTTTTATCAGCTGTGTGGCTTTGGACAAGTTACTCAAAGCCAGCCAGTCTTGACTTCCAGGCTCACAATATAGAACAGCACACACTTTGAAGAGTTGAGGTAAAGATTAAAGTGAGATAAAATTTTTAAGGGGCTTGGGACATAGTTGATGATTATAAAAGGGATTACCACTGCTGCTACTAAACACATTTTGTAGCTAAAAGTATGCAATTTAACTATTAGTAAAATTCCAAAATATAAGAGGTTAAATTTTATTCTGAAGACAGAGAAAAAAGAGCAATCTAGCTTTTAAGTGTACGAATTCTGACTTTTATTGCTAAAGGTGGAATAGCACTTTGATTCTAGTTTATCATTCTCATGTAAATCACTGATGTTAAATGTATTTGCTTTGGAAAGTAACAAAAATATATTTATGTGAAAAATACTGCATGTTCCCACTTAAAAGAGGTATGTGAAATAGTCAAATTCACAGAGACAGAAAGTGGAATAGCAGTTACCAGGGACTAGAGGAAGGGGGCAGCTTTTGTTAAATGAATAGTCTCCATTTGAGATGAAGGAGAAATTCTGGAGATGGGTAGTGGTGACAGTTGCATAAAAACATAAATATACTTAATGCCACTAAATAATAGTGCAGTTAAAAATGGTACAAATTGTAAATTTTATGCTATGTATATTTTACCAAAATGTTAAAAACACTAAAAAAATCATTTGTGAATGAATTGTTCATTTTCATAAGCTATCTATGAGACACATTTGGACACTTAAATATTTTGTAAAATTCCTTTCATCTAAGTCCATTTATTTCCATTCCAAACAATGATACTACTTGTTTTATTAGTATCTGTTCTTTTGGGATATGAGTAGTTAAAATACAAATCATACAAAAGCCCTTGTTCCTAATACTATTGTCTAGAATTCTGTCCTCAAAATTTGTTTTTCCATTGCATGGGAGTTGGATAAGCAAAGAATATCCTAGCTACTAAATATTAATAGTCTTTCCAACAATGAAAAGCTATTGTAATTTCTCAACAGACAAAATTCTTACAATTTTTCTTACTATTTATTAATTTCTCATTTTATCATAAAATACTAAGTCTTCTAAGACTAAAAATCTGGAGTGAAAATCAAGCATAAATGTAATGAAAATATGATACTCAATTACAGATGTTTCCCCAAATGTCTGGTGAACAAAGAAAGGGAAAGAGAGGAGAGAGGGAGGACAGGAAAGAGAGGAAGAAGGATAAACAGAACGGATATGTTGCATTTACAACAGATAGCACAGGAAGTATTTCTGGTATGAACACTAAGTCAACCATTTGTTAGCTGTATGGCCTTGACTACATCATCCCCCTCAATTTTTACAAGGTTTCTGAAATTTTTTTATAGGATTTATTCCTTTTAAAAACATAATCTTCTGCGTGGTTAGTATCTATGTGGATCTTTTAGACAGGGTTGCTGTTCAGTGGGACTGGACCATGATTACCGATGGAAGCATGTTTCATATTCTGAGTTTCTTTCTTTTTTCTTTCCATCAGGTGAATTACAATGGGAGGGTGGTTGGAGATAAATAAGAACCACCTTCTTGGAGGTCAAGTGATATTCAAAGCTTACCACAATCAGGTCCCAATTTCCCCCCTTAATTATCTCTTACTACTCCTATACTTACTTACTATATCTTACTTACTTACTCTTACTTCCTTTAAAAGCTCTATCTGATCAAATTACTCTTTTTATTTCTTCACCTCCATGTCCATATTACCCCCCTTGCCTGAAATGTCTTAACATTCTTTTCCAGCTGTCCAAACCTTATCTCTCCAGTTTTTCTTGCAAGCATTTATAGAAGAAACTATCTTTTCTGTCCTACTCCAAGAGAAGAAGCTGGCATTCTCCTAGTTGCAAAGCACTTTCAAATCATTCTATACCAGTAAGAAGTACTTCATTAAAAAAGGACAACAACAACAAACCAAAAGAACAAGAAACCTTACTTTTTAATCTCAAGCTTTCCACACTTAAGACTCTCTATCCCTTTCAATATTGTCATACTTCAGGTATCCGATTACTTATTAACTTATTAACTTCCTCCCTCCTCCTCACTTCTCCCTGACTGCCCCAAGTATGCTCTAAAAATTCTGGCATCAAGCTAATGGTCAAATTCATATAGGCAACACATTTAATTACTAATTCCACAGCCATGTTCCAGACCATAGGAACTAGACATGTTCCCCATCTTAAGTCTTAAACTCTAAATGCAAATTCCTCTCCTTCAACCCCTAGTGGCTTGATTTCTCTTAAAGGTTCTTCTATTTGGTTTGGACAGATTTAATACAGATATTTCTTGTTCCCCATTTTTAAGTTCCTTGTTCACATATTTTTATCTCTAAGACTACATGGTATTTTGCTACATGAACATACCATAGATAACCTAATATTTCCTTTACTATTGAGTATTTAGGTTGAAAACCCCCCCAAAAAAGTGAGTTTCAAGGAGGAAACAGTCAATCATTTTCAAAAGCACAGCACTTTAATTAAAGGTTTTTTCGGGTTTTTTTTTTAATTAAAGGTTTCATTTTAATTCAGGTATAGTTAACATATAGTGTTCTTATTAATACAGTGATTCAACAATTCTACACATTACTCAGTGCTTACCACATTAAGAGTAAACTTTAATCCCCATCTCCAATTTCATCCATCCCCCACCCACCTCTGCTCTGGTTATCATCAGTTTGTTCTCCATAGTTAAGTCTGTTTCTGGATTCCTATCTGACTCTCTCTTTTTTTTTCCTTTGCTCCTCAAAAGCAGAACACTGAAAGCAATATATATTCATAATAATTTTGACTAATACAGCTATATAAACCCAACCAGATCAGCTGGCTTTATTTTTTAGATTGAACAGTACAAAGGAAACACTTGCATTTAAGTGATGACAATGGAACCTTTAGAAGCCATGCACATATGGATAACAGATATGATGAGCATGAGCTTTTGTTATTTTCCACATCAGTGCTATCCTCATTTCATAATTTTGAGTATAATCGTTAAAATGATTTATTATCAAATAATCGTGAGTATTTTGTGCATATGCTTTGCCTTGTTTGTTGGCAAATGATACCAATCTGTTCATTATCAACAGCTGATTTTTAAAACACCCTTTCTTTCTTCCACATACAAAATTAAATGCCAAATATATTATTTCTTATTAATTATTATTAGCATAATCTTTAAAACCAGGAGAACCAACTCTAAATTCATTTCATAATTATGATGAAAATATATTAATAAAGTTTTAAATTAATACCAGTAGGTCAGAAACTTAAGTTATCCAGTCTTTAGTATTTATCTAAACTGCAAGACCCTGAAGGGAAAAAATATGTTTCAGTTTTCTGTTCTGATGCTAAAGGGTGATAAATGTTACCTTATTAACTTATAACTGATTTGGAGGTCCTTCTGCTGAAGTTCCTCTCTCCCTCTTTCTCTGCCCCTCCCCACCTCACGCTCAATCTCTAAGATAATCTTTAAAAAAAAAAAAAAGAAGAAGAAGAAGAAAAAGAAAAAGAAAAGAAAGAAAGAAAGCTCCCAAAACATCAGGACCATTGGAGTATCCAGTAGGAAAAGCAAGTTGCAGTAAAGTTAGAGATCAGCAGGTATGAAATGCATATACACCGAGTACACACACCAGATACCATCAATTTTCACTAACAGGAAAAGATTTTCAAGGCTGTGAATCAACAACCCTAGACCCCTAAGATGGACAAATTCGGGTTATACTGCCAGATACAACGCCCTAGAAGTAAGCAGGAAGGTCAGAAATGGAGGTAGGGAATAAAAAGAAGCAAAAACAATAGTCATCAAGGAACCAAGAGTCAAATCACACACACACAAACACACACACACACACAGAGAGAGAGAGAGAGAGAAACCAACACCTAGAAATGATCTATTATTGTGAGTTAATGAAGGCATCGTAGTGGAGAACCCATTGATCCTTCAGGACTGGATAAGCTAGCTTGTGTCAATATGAAAATTATTTAAAAGCTAGATAGAAATATTTTAGTTAATAGAATTTTGAGGGAGGTTGTCTGAAACTACTGAACCTATCTAAGGAGATCCTAGGATCTTTCTCAGTTCATTTTCTGTGTGACTTTGCCACATCTGAGACTGTTGGCAATGCCAAATTTGCTAGGCATTCTCTCCTCTGGTTACTGTGATATTGCAACTCTGCTTTTCTAGTTATTATCTGTCTATAATTTCCTTCCCTCTGCCTAAATCCTACCTAATGTGTTTCACAAGCCTTAATTCTTGGCCCTCTGCTCTACTCTTGAGATATATTTTTTCCCCATTAGGTAGAAAATCCAGTCATCTTGCAATGATGGTTCTAAAATCTTTGTCTCCAGCTCTGACTCTTAATCTAAACTCCCATTCAAATGTTCACTTTAATAAGCATTTGTGAAGTGTTAATTATTATATGCCAAACACTCTGCTAAGAGACTCTAAAAAACCGCCTTACAAGATACCACCACATGGAGGTGTCCTAACATCATCACAAACTCAAAAAACTAAAAACATCTTTTTTGTAAGCTTCACTTAGTGCCCATTCAGAATGTTTCTTATAAACATGCACACTTTTATTATCATTATAACCATTAATCAGGTCTGTGGAGATAAAAATGCAGCTATCTTAGTAGCTTATAAAACAAGAAGTTTCTCCCTCACATTATGGGTAGACTAGGGTTCCCTATAGTTATCTATGCTCTACACCTCTTCTTCTTAACCCCAAGGATGAAGGAACGGCCCAAGACTGAGGTGTGCCATTCTTATGCCAGAAGGAAAGAGGGAGAAAGCTTCTTAAAGCTTCATCTTGAGTGTGGCATATGTCCCATCTGCCCACAACACATGGCTTAGCCCAAAATCTATGAGATGGGAAAGAATCACTCTTTTATGAAGAAGGGGGTAGTGAATAATTTTGATGCATACTGATAGAATCACCAGCTGTGTTGACCATAGCAAAAGTCTTCTAACATATATATCCCTGTGAATCATGTAATCAGTTAGCAAAAATGTCGGCAGGCTTTCTATGTGACATTTGCTGTGATACATTTGAGATACAGTAAAATTGAACAGTTACTGCCATTCAGGAGCTCCCAGTCAAATAAGAGATGTAGATGAATAAATTTATCACAGTGGGACAAATGCCTACATGAACAAAGCTAGGAAGGCATACCTGGTATCTGCAATCTCCCACCATTGTACACTCAGCTTCAGGAGATCAGGGAAGGTTAATGTTTAAGTCAAGTCTGGAAGAGTAAGTAGGGCTTTGGACCAATGGGAGGCAGATCAGAGTGAAGGAGTGAGGGCATTTTAGGCAAGGTATGGGGCATTTGTAAAAAACTTGTAGAACACTGCATATTTTGGCAATGGCAAATGATTTGATGTGTCCAAAGTATATTTTATACAGGTGTAGCAAGAAACGAGGTTAGAGAAAAAGCAATCGGAGACTATGAAAAACCTGACATGTCACATGAAAGATGTAAATTTTTTGCAGTATGCTATGGCAAGGGCTGTAGGCATGTGAATAAAATGATGATATTTAGACTGAAGTCAAGAGACTTTTATGAGGGGAAATGGAAAGTGTTTGATGGCTGATAGGAAATAAAGGGTAGTGAGAAGGAGATAGTGGAGAGTCTAGGATGACTGGATTTCTGGTTGAATGGTTGTACCATTTATCTGAATGAAGGAATACATAAGGAGGAACAGGTTTGGGGTACCTGAGGGACACACAGAGAAGATTTTAATAAGGAGTTAGCATGCGGATCTATATGGATCAGAAACGGAGAACTTGAAGCAAACCACCAAATCTTCCTGAGCTCCCATTTTTCTGTCTATAAAATGAAAATAACACATGCACTTTCTACTTGGCGGATTGTTGGAAAATATTAAATAATGAATATAAGGTTTATTTTTTAAAAGATTTTATTTATTTGAGAGCGAGAGAGAGAGAGAGAGCTAGAGAAGGGAGAAGGTCAGAAGGAGAAGCAGACTCTCCATGGAGCTGGGAGCCCGATGTGGGACTCGATCCTGGGACTTGATCCTGGGACTCCAGGATCATGACCTGAATTGAAGGCAGTCATTAACCAACTGAGTCACCCAGGTGCCCCTATAAAGGTGGTTTTTTTTTCAGTGTTCCAAAATTCATTGTTTATGCACCAAACCCAGTGCATATTATGAACATAAAGTTTTTAAACAAGAAATTTCTTTTAAAATGTAGGAAATTGCTTTTTTTTAAAAGATTTTATTTATTTATTTAACAGAGAGAGAGATCACAGGTAGGCAGAGAAGCAGGCAGAGAGAGAAGGGGAAGCAGGCTTCTCGCTGAGTAGAAAGCCCAATATGGGGCTCGATCCCAGGACCCTGAGATCATGACCTGAGCCGAAGGCAGGGGCTTAACCCACTGAGCCACCCAGGCACTCCAGCAAATTACTTTTTAAAAGTCACATTCATGCCAACCTTCTGCTAGTCCCCAAATTCTTTGAGCCACCCAGATCAACATCCCTCCTGCCTCCCATCACACCATGCTCATTCCCAATTTCAAAGCCTCGCTCATGGCATTGTTATTATTGTATATAGCTGTTAGACAAAAAAAAAAAAAAAAAGCATAATAAATTTGGGAAATGACGATTTAAACATAGTTACTGCAGACTATGTATGTAACAATGTGTACTAATGTGTGTGACAGGATAATTAATGTAGACTTAAACAATATCTTTAATTCCTGTCCTACCCCCCAACCCAAGAAAGTGGAAGGTCCTTTAATACGTTCTTGCCTCAGATGGCTTATGTGTGACTGTCCATCCCTACTGAGCTTCGCTTTCCTAAAACCTGAGCTCTGAGAAATTATGCTGGAATGGGAGAGAGACAGTAAGAGGAGAGCTATGGACAGAGAAAGAGAAATAAAAGATTCCACATGCCTGGGGAAGAGCTGCGCATTAGCTTTTTAAAATAAGGAAACACAACATTTGGCATTACTATCACTTTTTTTTTAACATCTTAATTTTATTTTTTCCAGTGTTCCAAGGTGGCTAAAACTCTAGGACTAAACTTGGTGGCACCTGTGAAGGAGACAGGACTGAAAGTACTAGGGATATCAGGATATTGACTCTAACAAAAATTCCCATTCCCTTTATGTGGCCCACCAGCCACAGAGTTCTCGAAGGATGAACCTTGAAGATCAAATACATGGGCCAGGACAAAGAACGTCCTCTGAATGAAGCTCCACAAAGGTGGGGATCTCTGGTATGTTAGCACTACTTAAGCTTCGTGGACTTCTGTATAACCCAAAGGAGGGAATTCTTCAATAATGAGCTGAACTTCAACTGCCTATCAGCTTCAGTAAATAAGGGGTTTGGAATCACATCGAATTGGGTTTGAACTTTTGTCCACACATCACTAACAGTATGTCTTTAGGGAAGTAACCATATCTGAGACTAAAATTCTTCATCTATACAACAGTGATAATATTCATAGGACTTGTGTAAGACTTTAGTTGGTATAGACATTAAACACAAAAATGTTTGCTACAGGGGCACCTGGGTGGCTCAGTGGGTTAAATTTAAAGCCTCAGCCTTCTGCTCAGGTCATGATCTCTGGGTCCTGGGATCAATCCTCACATCAGGCTCTCTGCTCAGCGGGGAGCCTGCTCCCCACCCCCCCCTCTCTGCTTGCCTCTCTGCCTACTTATGATCTCTAATAAATAAAAACATCTTTTTAAAAAATGTTTGCTACAATATTTTAGGCATAGTAGTCAATCAGTAAATGGCAGCTATTTTAATTTCATTCAATAATTACTTACTGAGGTCCAATTATGTTATTTGAGATCCTTATGTTAGGTCCTGTATATATAATGGCAAAAAAGGAATAAATAAAACAGACCTGTTCTAAAATAGCTTATAGCTTAAAAGACTTGAAAACTATCAGAACCAATCTAAATGAGGAAAATCTCTATTTTCCCCCCAAAGAGCTCAAAGATAATTAGATCCAAAACTGAAGAATAATTTAGTGATCATGCTGAGTGATATTCTTTTTGATCAAACTCAGTTAAGACACTAAAGTAAAACAAATTTCCTAGAATGGATCTTTATATGAATTTTTATTTTTATTTTTTTAAGATTTTTTAAAAAAAATTTACTTGACAGACAGAGATCACAAGCAGGCAGAGAGGCAGGCAGAGAGAAAGAGGGGGAAGGGGAAGCAGGCTCCCTGCGGAGCAGAGAGCCAGATGCGGGGCTCCATCCCAGGACCCTGAGATCATGACCTGAGCCGAAGGCAGAGGCTTTAACCCACTGAGCCACCCAGGCACCCCTCTTTATATGAATTTTTAAAAATATTTTTTCAGCAACCTCAACATCATTAGAATAAATACACATTACCAAGTTGAATACATTGACAGTAGCCCCTGAAATGTTTATACTCTTGTATATTTGATAAAAGAGGTCTCAATCATTCATAACCTTCTTACTAGTGGCTTATAAGTAGCAATTCCAGCAATAGAAGTTAAGTCAGTAATGCTCATGGAAAGCCATATGCATACATATATTTTATTATCTTGTCTATACATTGACACAGGCCCCCAACTATGAATGAATAATGGGGCTAAAGATCACTCAGCACTCCAAAGAAAATACCTTAATTTTTTGATCATCCCACTTAAGTAATCTGATTCTATTAAACGTGGGTTTGAAGGAGCTTCTGCTGGCCAAATCAATTTGAGCACCAAACCAATTAGTGACAGTAATTTATTATAGCCCATTGAATAAAACAGGAATCCATGAGTTCATACTGATGTAAAAAATTTTTAAAAGGACAAAGAAAAAAGCTTTTTCTTATACTAACATGCTAACAAGTAAATGTAGAAGAAATGACAGAGTTAGGAAATTGCTATTTACAAATATAATAATTGATTCTGGCGATCAATGAATGCTAAACCTAGTGTAAAAAAGCTTGATGAGAAAAAAGATAACACACACACAAACACACACAGTTTTGAAATACCCCCCCCTCCACGGGGCACCTGGGTGGTTCAGTTGGTTAAGCATCTGCACTGTAAAAGCATCACTGTGGTTTTAAAACTAGCTGTAAGAGAGACCCAACAGTTACAAAAAGTTCAGAATGGCAGAATTACTGTTTGAATACTTAGTTTCACTAAATCTAAAATAGTAGGTTCTTCCTCCAAACAGTTCCTGTACTTTTTCAACATGTTTTAAAGCTTTTTTCACTAAAGGTGAATGCTTATCATTTACCTACTTACTTTTATCTTTCCCTCTCTATATCTTTTAATTTCACTTAGATGCAACTAATCAAGAACAAATGAAAAACAAATTTACGCTATTATAGTCGAAAATAGTAACAAACCAAAAAATAAATGAAGTAGGCCACTGATTAGAAACTTTCTCATTTTGTATGAAAAAAAAAATGTTTTTTTTCTTAATATCCTAAAACTCTTACCTGAAGTGTCAGTTGGTATGCTACCAGATACTTCCACAAGACTAGCAGTGAATAGAGACGGTTGTGGTATACCACAGTTAAGGCAAATCTTCAAAATATCCCAGCAGCCGATATTCCCACAGCCAATAACAGACAATGGTAAAATCACCTTATTTTTATATTTTGTAGAATTAATTTTGGCCACTTTAATTCAATTAATGCTTCCTGACCATGTTATGAAACAGGGATTAATCTAAATGTTGATGGCCCAAAAATGAGCAAGCCACTATGCCTACCCTGAAAGGGCTCACCATCTAGAACCTAGAGAAAATCATTGACAAATAAGTGCACAAAAATGCATACATTGTGAAATTTACTTTAACAAAAAGAAAATGTCTGGTGTCATCTGGGTACAAAGAAATGAGTCATCAATTCTCCATGGAAAATCAGAAAAGGCTTCTCAAAAGAGGTCTCAGTCTAAAATTTAAGCCTAATTTTCTTGTGGGTTTTTTTTTTTTCCCAAGATTTTATTTATTTATTTATTTATTTGTTAGAAAGAGAGTGCGCACAAGGAGGCAGAGTGGTAGGCAGAGCAGCAGAGGCAGAGAGAAAAGCAGGCTACCCGCTGACCAAGAAGCCCAACACAGAACTCTAACCCAGGACCCTGGATCATGACCTAAGGCAAAGACAACAGCTTAACCAACTGAGCCACTCAGGCGTCCCATGCCCAATTTTCTTTTTATGTAACTATTTATAGCAATAACTTCCATGCTGCATGTGAATATAACTAAAGTTACAGCACACTGTATAATTCAAATGCTAACATACATAAATTTTATAATATTTACCTTTACAAGTAGTCGATATTCTTCTCTACCTGAGTAACCTCTCCACCATTTTTGAATAACAGTTGCTACTCTATGTAAATACCTGGGTGAAAAATAGACTTATTAGTATGCTTCCTTGAACAAGATTATTGTTTAAATTTTTTCTTAAACTGTATCTTCCACAATTCAAGAACTCAAATTCAAAGGCAAATTTTTGTGTATTTTTAAAGGGTAGAGCTATCATTCTGCAACAGAATTAACCATTTCTAAAAGTAGAAAAAGGGGGCAGAAATAAATATTCAGTATTCCTTTTGGGCTTACGATTAAGTATCTTTAAGTTTCAAATACTCTTCAATACTAATTCTTGGAAATATTTTTGAATGTTAAGACTATAAAACAGGTCAAAGGAACAAGAGATAAGCCAGGCAATATTGGTATGAGTCATCCTAAGTACTTAGAAGTAATTCTTGAGGTAAAGAAACACTTCCTTTTTCATGCTTATTTCCCAGTCAATCCAAGCTAATCACATGTTAATCTGCTGAACTAAAAAAAAATACTCTTTGTAGCCATGTTCCTCATTGGTAATGGAGGGGCCAAAAGAGAAACCTCATCTTCACACTTGGATCTGCAAGTCTGGCTCCCACAAGTTAACAGAAGGCACTATACAATATAATCCCCAGTTGATCATCTGAATGAGTTATTATGTACTAGGTTTTTTCTTCTTCCACCTTATCCAGGGCAATGCTTTTCAGAATTGCGAGAGACTGAAGGAAAGTTAGAGTGCTGAAGAAAAAGTGAGAACAATTATGATAGGGAAATCAGCTTCAGTCGCTTTACAATCAGGAAGGCAGTATTCTGATATCATTTGCCCTTATCTATCAACATGCTGGAGAAGACTGGAACAACTTGCTTTGTTTTATTTTATTTTGTTTTTCCTTTCTTAACAATCAGTGAATTCATTGCTGTAAATAAAGTCCAGTCATTTGTCATATCCTATGGAATTTGAAGGAAAGAATCTAATCAAGTGTGTTTATGATATTGAGTATTTTTTAAAATTCGAGATATGGTTGATATAATTTAGTTTTTTGATATATAAGAAAAGAACAGAAAGAGTTATTTCTTTAAAAAGGACATCATATAGGGGCACCTGGGTGGCTCAGTGGGTTAAGCCTCTGCCTTCGGCTCAAGTCATGATCTCAGGGTCCTGGGGCTCAAGTCATGATCTCAGGGTCCTGGGGTCGAGCCCCACATTGGGCTCTCTGCTCAGCGGGGAGCCTGCTTCTCTCTCTCTGCCTGCCTCTCTGCCTACTTGTGATCTCTGTCAAATAAATAAATAAAATCTTTTAAAAAATCATATAATTTATTAAGTTCATTATAAGTAAAAGATTATTTGTAATCAACACTTACATGAATAAATCATATTTTCTAAGGAGTGTATTTTTATGATATATCAGACATTCCCATAACAAAATCATATACCTGATATATGCCCGAACTTGACATCCTCGAAACCAGCTCTGGATTTTAACTGCTGCATCATACTCCTTTTTCCTAAATACATCTACAACACTAAAAAGAAATTTATTAAAGCATTTCATTAGTGACTAATATAATTCCAAAGCAAATCAACCTGTTAAAACTTAACCTTTAATTTCTTCCAAAATTATGATTATAATTCAAATGTCATTTTAAATAAAATTAAAATATGAAATAAAGCATTTCAGAAATCATAAGCTATATTTTTAAAATTAACCTTTCTCTGAGAGGCCATGTGCTTTCAAC
The DNA here is from genome assembly GCA_004024625.1 of Mellivora capensis. Classification (NCBI taxonomy): domain Eukaryota; kingdom Metazoa; phylum Chordata; class Mammalia; order Carnivora; family Mustelidae; genus Mellivora; species Mellivora capensis. The sequence goes on along the minus strand of PISX010003774.1, from coordinate 102,968 downwards.
AGCTTTACCTTTTCTTTCATTTTTGTAATCACCTATTTTACAACTAATTAATTTATCAGTGATTCTCATAAGGAAATAAAACAACATGCATTTTTTTTCATTATTTTAAAACCGTAATTACTTGAATTTACTATTTGAATGCCACTACACATATCATGAAAGATTAAAATGCCTGCATATTTGACTCAATGCATCAGTTAACTGAACTGCCTCTAAGTAACATGAATCCATCCCAGAATGCTTATTCTAGATAGAATTCTCAGAAACTCCATTTAAGCTAAAGCAGGGGCAGGGCCATAGGTTTATAAAGACAAGAAATTCAGCTGTTAGATTTTACTGATTTACAGCAAAAACAGGTTTAGTCGGGACGCCTGGGTGGCTCAGTTGGTTAATCGGCTGCCTTCAGCACAGGCTCAGGTCATGATCCCATCGTCCTGGGATTGAGTCCCACATTGGGCTCCTTGCTCAGCGGGGAGCCTGCTTCTCCCTCTGCCTCTGCCTGCCACTCTGTCTGCCTGTGCTCCCTCTCTCGCTCTCTCTCTCTGACAAATAAATAAATAAAATCTTAAAAAAAAAAATAGGTTTAGTCAAGACAGATCTCCATTTTAATTTTACCAGTCATTATAATTCTCCCTCCCCATCCCTATTAGATATGATATTGCTTAAGGAAATTACTATGTACCACAAAGTAATTTCTTTCCTAGAATTCTGGTTGGCACCTAATTAGCACTGTATGTTTGCTGAATGACTAAAGAATGGCTAACCATTTATTTCTTAATTTTCTTTTAATTCCCTCAAAATAGTGTTTCCTTGGACAGGTTATTTTTTTGTGGACATTATAGTCTAGATTAACTATATAGATTTCATTAAATTTATATGTTATGATTAGAACAGAAACAGAAGGGGGGAAAAAACCTCAAACAATAAAAGTCTTAAGCAATACTATGAAGTTGGCTAAGAGAAAGAAACTAGGATGAGCAGTTATGCTGTCAGTGGCAAAAAGCTGGAGAAACTAGTAGATGGATTACAGTCCTAGATAAGCAGAAAAGAGAGTTACCTAGAAAGTCTCTAAAGGACTCATAAAAGCAAAACGGAAAACAAAAACTATGCATCAGTCAGTGATCCAGATATGAAGAGTAGCAGAAAGAATTACACAAATCAGTAAGGTTAAGAGGACACTCTAGACAATTAGAAGAAATCAAAGTGCGATTATCATTGTATGTTTGTTCTACATCTACAGAATTATAGGAGAGACATGTATAAACCATATTCTTGGTTCAAATGATTGTGCTCCACGTGGCAGAGAGAACAGCTTGAAGTATTTCACTCCCCCGAACTTTCCCTGACTCCCCAGACCACAGTAGGCCTTACCATTGTACATTCCCATAGCTCTTAATATTTAACACAGTCATGTATCATGACTGATTGATAATGGTCTTTCCACTAAACTTTAAAATCCAAAAATCCACAATATTACCCCCTTTGTCCCACATGCATTCCCAGTGGCTCCAGAGGGAACTGATGTTTCTCCTAACAGTCTATGACTTACCAAAGCTGCTTTCTCTTGGGGAGTAGCATGCCTATTACAGACATATTTAATCCCTGTGAAGACTGCCACACAGGAGCTTCTATCACTATACCTACTCACACCATTAAAATATTATCCCCATTTGACAAAGGAAGATACTAAGGGAGACAGAGGTGTAGGGATATGTCCAAGGTCACATCTTAATAAATGTTGGAGCTGAAATTTTATCCCACATAGTCTGGCTCCAAAAGCTGGATTCTTAACCATCGCTGCACGGGAAGGAAGGATAAAAACAGGAGATGGGAGGAAAGTAAAAGAGGAGGAAAAAAAGAAAGGAAAAAAAATAAAAGGAAGAGTGCATGTAAGCCTAAAATTTTGTGTCATAGGAGAGCATCAATCTCCTAAAAACAATAAAATAAACTGGGACTAAGATATGAAAATATATCAACATCTACAGTAAAAAGTAAAGAAATTCATCTTGGGCATTGAGTTTGATAAGTTCATTACAGATTTTGGATACTAGCCCTTTATCTGATATGTCATTTGAGAATATCTTCTCCCATCCTGTTAATAGTCTTTTGGCTTTGTTGACTGTTTCCTATGCTGTGCAAAAGCTTTGGATCTTGATGAAGTCCCAATAGTTCATTTTTGCCCTTGCTTCCCTTGCCTTTGGCAATATCTCCAGGAAGAAGCTGCTGCGGCTGAGGTTGAAGAGGTTGCTGCCTGTGTTCTCCTCAAGACAGACTCACAAGTCCTGTCTTTCATCCATTTTGAATCTATTTTTGTATGTGGAATAAGGAAATGGCCCAGTTTCATTTTTCTGCAAGTGGCTGTCCAATTTTCCCAACACCATTTGTTGAAGAGGCTGTCTTTTTTCCATTGGAATTCTTTCCTGCTTTGTTGAAGATTAGTTGACCATAGAGTTGAGGGTATATTTCAGGGCTCTCTATTCTGTTCCATTGATCTATGTGTCTGTTTTTGTGCAAGTACCATACTGTCTTGTTGATTACAACTTTGTAATAGAGTTGAAGTCTGCAAAGAAGACATCCAGATGGCCAACAGACACATTAAAAAGTGCTCAACATCACTCAGCATCAGGGAAATACAAATCAAAACCACAATGAGATACCACTTCACACCAGTCAGAATGGCTAAAATTAACAAGTGAGGAAATGACAGATGTTGGAGAGGATGCAGATAAAGGGGAATCCTCCTACACTGTTGGTGGGAAGGCAAGCTGGTGCAGCCACTCTGGAAAACAGCATGAAGGTTCCTCAGAAGGTTGAAAATAGAGCTACCCTATGACCCAGCAATTGCACTACTGAGTATTTACCCTAAAGATACAAATGTCTTGATCCAAAGGGGCACGTGCACCCAAATGTTTATAGCAAAAAAGTCCACAACAGCCAAACTATGAAAAGAACCTAGATGTCCATCAACAGATGAATGGATAAAGAAGAGGTGGTATGTGTGTGTGTGTGTGTGTGTGTGTCTATATAATGCAGCCATCAAAAGAAATGAAATCTTGCCATTTGCAACGACATGGATGGAACTAGAGGGTATTATGCTGCGCGAAATAAGTCAATCAGAGAAAGACAATTATCATATGATCTCCCTGATATGAGGAATTTGAGAGGCAGAGTGGGGGGCCTGGGGGGTAGGGAAGGAAAAAATGAAACAAGATGGGATCTGGAGGGAGACAAACCATAAGAGACTCTTAATCTCACAAAACAAACTGAGGGGGCACCTGGGTGGCTCAGTGGGTTAAGCCTCTGCTTTCAGCTCGGGTCATGATCTCAGGGTCCTGGGATCGAGCCCCGCATCGGGCTTTCTGCTCAGCAAGGAGACTGCTTCCTCCCTCCCTCTCTGTCTGCTTCTGATCTTTGTCTGTCAGAATAATAAATAAAATCTTTAAAAAACAAACAAACAAACAAACAAAAGCAAAAACAAACTGAGGATTGCTGGGGGGAGGGGGGAGGGAAAGGCTGGTTGGGTTATGGACATTGGGGAAGGTATGTGCTATGGTGAGTGCTGTAAAGTGTGTAAGCCTGACAATTCACAGACCTGTACCCCTGGGGCAAATACTACATTACATGTTAATAAAAATTATTTTAAAAATCAAAAATTTCAGATATACCAGGTATGGATAAGAATGGAGTGCAACAGGAACTCATAATATTGCTGGTAAGAAACAATTCAGCCTTTAAACACATACAAAAAATTTTCATTTATATGAACAAAAGTTTAGGACGTTAAATAAGGAAAGAAAAAAGAAGGCTCAGTTTTAAGAGACAGTATTTTGCAGTGTCATATAAGTTAATAGTAAGGTAGCAGGAAGGGAGACCATGGTTGAGCAGTACCAAATGCTGTGAAGAAGTCATGAAGACAAGGTCAGTGTTTCAAGGAGTTGCAGCGTTATAGGGAATCTTTTTTCTTTTAATATCGTATCCTAGCCAGTAAAATATGATAGTGCAAAATATAAAATGTCATTATAGCAAAAATAGAAAAGATACAGTAATACAATGTCCAGTAGAGCAGGCAATTCAAAGATGATAGAGTGTGAAGAAGGAAAAAATAATTTTATTCAGTAAGGCTGATATGAAGTAAAATTCATGATAATGAGATAAAATAGTTTTTTAATGGGTATTTAACCTAACATTTAATATGATTATAGATCTGTTTTCCTTATTTTTAATATACTTTATTTAAAATACTGAAAATACTTGTTTTTCCTACCCCACCAACAATCAACAAGTGACTATCTTTCAAAACAGGAGATGGGTGCCTGGGTGGCTCAGTAGGTTAAGCGTCTGCCTTCAGGTCAGGTCATGATTCCAGGGGCTTGGGATCCAGCCTCCAAAGGGCTCCCTGCTCAGCAAAGAGTCTGCTTCTCCCTCTGCCCCTTCCCCTGCTCATGCTCCCTCTCTCTCAATAAAATAAATAGGTAAAATATTTTTTTAAAAAGGAAGAAAAAAATATTCAAATAAGATATACGAATACATCTAATACTTTTAAGCTAATATATAGCTTGAACCTACACTTCACTTATTATTGTCATTAGAAATGCAGAATAAGCAATCATATTTCTGTTTTGACTTTGTCTTCTAATCTCTTCTGGTAATAATGCTAACATGTAATACATAGTCAAGAAGAAGATTAAATTATTTCTTCTTAAACTTATGAACACCAATGTGTATAAACATAAGCACAGATACAATAATAAGAACTATATATCTTAATTAAAGGGAAATATTTTAAAAATAACTAGTAGTTAACTTACTGCTAAGTTTTAATTTCTCAACTTCCATACACATTTCTCTGTTGCCCTTTTTTTAACTGCTTAAAAAATGAAATTTACAGATACTTGGGTTACCACTGGGATGCTGAATACTCATACAATATGCCATGAACTGCTAGACTTTTTGTGTTTAAAATGAAAAATGTGGGTAACACTTTATTTTAATGGTATATTAATTAGTTCCAAATTACAATGAAAATCCTATAGCAGTGAATAAAATATGACATCTACTTGAATTTGAAATAAATTTATTATGATCAGTATTATCACAATGAATACTAAATGAATTAATAATGATGAAAGACCAAAAGTATTACCAGGAATGTAATAAAACATTGAAAAAAGCTGCAAGTTTCCAGTCACTTTAACATCAACTAGAAATAAGTACTATAACCCCGGATAACACTATATTCATGTGTATCATTAGCGGCTGAAAATTAATTGACAATAAATAGAAAATGAAAAAAATGTGTAGTTATATGTCTTCCAGTAATGTGCAAAAAATACACATTTTACACATCAACATAGTGTTTAGTCTGACTATGTGTACTAGCTACTGAATTAAAACTAGATTAAAAACCCAATCTTCTTTGCTTCTCATTACCATATGACTTTTAACTACTTTAGATACTAGGAATAAAATTCCAATATTAGCTGCCCTACATTGTAAAATATATTGATATGTAAAATAGTTTTTGCTTATCACTTCACTGTTAGTTCTCAAGGATGTCAAGCTTCTTAAAGGCAGAAACTATGTTTAATCTATACTGTGTTTTAATTAACACTCATGTGCCTAATAAAAGGACAATAACTAGTTGAAAAATATAAACTACATTTTAGAATCTAGAAGCCATGTTTTGTTTTCATTAATAGTCCTTATTATTATTATTATTTCACAGCTCAATGAATAATGAGTTATAAATGCATATGTATTAGATCATAAAGTAGGAATTAACATGCAGATTCACAATGTATTTGCAAAATGTTTGATTATTTACTTTTCTACCTCTTCCTTCTACCTTCTCTTCATTTCCTGAACAATTAAGTCCCAAAGAAATTGGCAGTGGGGAAGGAAATCAGGAATCTGTGCTAGAGGGTTGGGAGTTTTGGGGGATGGGCAGTCACAGTGGCTCAGCTAAACCTGTGTAGGTATGGTGGGCATCTATCTACATGTAGGCCTGGGGTGGGGTAGGATGTCACAATCTAAGGACAGTGTTCCCATGGACAGAAGGCCTAATTCTGGGTGTCAAGGAAAGGTGAGGAAAGCCTCCACAAGGTTGGGTGGAACAGGGAATAAGAACTCAAGAATGATGGAAAGGGTATTCAAGCTGACAAATGAGTGATAATCCAACATGGAGAGGTGGAGCCCACACTCCAGGAAAAGGGAATCCATAAAAGAGAGGACAGTTATGGTTACGGTGACAGAAGTTTTGTTATATACAGAAGGATTGATCAAATAAGTGAATATATGAAAGGTAATGAGAGCCAGGTTCAGCAGCATTAGAAAAGGAAAAGGAGATAAACTAGAGTTAATCCTGTGATGCTAGATTTGAAATGGAATTGTCAATGTAAACACATGGATTTCAATATATACATGGATGGATAAATGAAGTACAGATGCAGACTAAACACAAAGCATACATACACATCTTTTCTCGCTCTGTCCACTTGAAAGAGCCTGAAAGTGGCAACACCCAATGGCATGAGCATCCACTAAAAGCAGCAAGCATTCTTTGGAGAAATGGATGTCTCCAGAGCTTGGGTGGGAAAAGAAAAACATGAGCCTAGAATATTTTTTGTGTGCATCAGAAAGCAGGAAAGTATTACAATGATCAAGACACAAAAGAAAATCTTCTAGTGGCTCCCATTGGACAAATCTAAAACAATGCTAGCATGAACATAAGTAATATAAGTAATGTTAACTCACTGAATAGGAACCTATGAGTCCATAATGGTATGCATAATAAATAAATTGAAAAATTGATGAGGAACAGAATACATACACAGTTTCAAAATCACCTACTTTTGAAAATACCTACTAATTACAAAGGGAAAAAAAGAGACCATTACAGTAGAGAAGTCTAGCTGAAACTATCTTAGTCAACAATCCAAATAGTTACCATCAGTAATGGGACAAATAAAAATTATGCCGTATCTGCTAGGATGGATTAAAAAAGATTACAGGATCACTTCTGTGACATTTCTGTCACAGATACGTAAGCTGAATCTAATCAAGAAGAAAAAAAATCAGACAAACACAAATTGAGTGAACTTTTACAAAATAATTGATCTGTGATTTTTAAAAATAAGGTGGTTATGAAAATCAAAGAAAAACTGAGAAAATGTTCCATATTAAAGTTAACTAAAGAGATAAGATACATACAATCCTTTTGCTATAAAGAACATTAATGAAACAATTGGTAAATCTTGAATGGAATCTGGAGATTAGATGGCAGAAATGTACCAATGTTAATTTCTTGATTTGATGGTGGAATTTTGGTTACACCAAAATTTTGGTTACACCAAAATGTCCTTAAGTGAAAGAATGGGGGGTTGGGGGGGCAATAGGTCTTCAGGTTGCAACTTACCCTCATATGATTTGTGAGAAAACAAAAACAAAAACAAAACCTCTGTACTGTATTGTAACTTCTTTAAGTTTCAGATTATTTCAGTATTTTTAAATATATATGTATGTATATATGTGCATGTATGTGTATACATACACAAAAGAATGGCATCTCAGAACTTTTATTCAGTTTTAGAATTTAAAATAATTTTGACATTTAAACTAAAGATAGGAAAATGATCATGCATAAGGACATTTGTAATGATAAAGAGGTTAAGAAAATATAATAATCCTAAATGAGTATGCACCTAATAGTGCTTCAAAATATGTGAAACAAAACCTGACAAAACTAAAAGGAGAAAGAACGAATTCACAATAACAGTTAGATATTTCAACATGTCTCTCTGAATAGTTGACAGGACAACTATACAAGAAATCGATAATAATATAGAAGACCTGAACAACACTATCAACCAATTTGAAGCTAATCAATTTCTATAGAACACTCTACCCAATAATATCTATTTGGAAGGTCTTCAAGTTCACTGATATTTTATTTGCAGGATTTTAATCTGATATTAAGTCCATCTGAATTTTTTGTTTCAGATCATCTGTTCTGTGTCTCTAAAAGTTTCATCTGCTTCTTTTTATTTCCATTTCACTCCTCATTATGCTTATATTTTCCCTTAAGTCCTTAAGCGTGTTTTGAAAGCTATTTAAAACTCATTGTAGGCTAATTCTATCATCTTTGTATTTCTAGGTCTGTTTCTATTTTTTTTTTTTAGGTCTGTTTCTATTAATCAATTTTTTTTTCCTCCTGGTTATAGGTCATGGTTTGCTACATTTTTGTCTTACTACTAATTTAGAAATAGATGCTGAACAATATGAATGCTATGCTGTTGAGTTTGAATTTTGCTCAGAAATTACTGCCAGTCGTAAAACTGGAGTAATTGTCTAGATAACCTCATTTGTTTCCTTTCACCAAGAGATCATAATCGTACATTTCTGTTGCATCAAAATGTCTAAAAATAATTTTCCACCTATTTTGTTCAGTTTTCTGATTTTTCACGGTGGTAAGCCAAGTTTTCTACCCATTACATCTTCATGACCACTTAATTTATATGTTGAATTTTATGTTTGCAAAATAAAATTTTTGTCTCAGAATATTTTTTCCTTATTTACTATATATTTATAAGTAATACATGAATACCCAATGCCCAATGTAAAAATTTAAACAGTACACAAAAATATAGAGAAAAATATTAAGGTAACATTTCAACCTTCCTTATCCTCCAAATCTCAAAATCTAACCACTGTTAACAGTTTGTTATCTATGATTTCAGATACTGTGTCTCTCTGCATATATACATAAAAATTTCACACTAAATGTACTATGTATTTTTCTATGATCTGTTTTTTAGCCTTCATCTGTCTCTGTCTTGGGGGGCGGGGTTATGTCATTATATATAAAAAGTTTCACTTTTAAACTGCTACTTAATGAATATTAAGTATTAATATTAATATTAATGAATATTAATGATGATGGAATCATCATGTGTATAAGCCTTAATTTATTTAATCGAATTAGTTACAAATACATATGAGGTATTTTCAGGTTGTTGTTGTTGTTGTTTTTCCTATTAGAAATAATGCTTTAATAAAAAAGATAGAGGGTGCCTGGGTGGCTCAGTGGGTTAAAGCCTCTACTTTCTGCTGAGGTCATGATCCCAGGGTTCTGGGATTGAGCCCCACATTGGGCTCTCTGCTCAGCAGGGAGCCTGCTTCCTCCTCTCTCTCTCTCTCTCTCTCTCTCTGCCTGCCTCTCTGCCTGCTTGTGATCTCTGTCAAATAAATAAATAAAATATTTTAATTTAAAAAAAAAAGATGGAATGCGGGGCGCCTGGGTGGCTCAGTGGGTTAAAGCCTCTGCTTTCGGCTCAGGTCATGATCCCAGGGTCCTGGGATCAAGCCCCACATCGGGCTCTCTGCTCCATGGAGAGCCTGCTTCCTCCTCTCTCTCCCTGCCTGATGTCTGTCAAATAAATAAATAAAATCTTAAAAAAAAAAAAGATAGAATGCTTTAATGAATACCTTTATACATAACTCTGTACATAAAATAGCTTTGTGCACAAATTGTTTACACAAGAGATTTCTACAAGTCAACAAAGTGACATGCATTTGATAAATTATTATAAATTGAATTGTTTTTGTAGTTTTAAATCACAATTGCTTGTTGCTATTATATAAAAAAGACAACTGATTTTTGTGTATCTTACAGCCTTGCTAAATTCACTTATTTCTAGATCTTTTTTGTAGGTAGCTTAGTTTTCTTTTTTTTTTAAGATTTTATTTATTTATTGTTATTTTTTATTATTTTTTATTATTTTATTATTATTATTTTTTAAGATTTTATTTATTTATTGAGAGAAACAGAAAGCATGAGAGAGGACAGGAGGACAGGTCAGAAGGAGAACCAGACTCCCCGCTGAGTGGGGAGCCCCATGTGGGACTCGATCCCAGGACTCCAGGATCATGACCTGAGCCTAAGGCAGTTGGCTTAACCAATTGGGCCACCCAGGCTCCCCTGTAGCTTAGTTTCCTACACACACAATCATGTTATCAGTGAATAAAGCCAATTTTGCTTCTTCCTTTGCAATTTTTAAAACTTTAATTTGTCTTGCAATATTTAAAACCAGGAAAGAAAGTATGGAATGTTCAATTAAGGGTTAGAGACAATTTCTATACTAAGAGTTAAGCCTCTCTCTCACATATTATATGCACATAAACACAACTGCACAGTGAAGAAAAATGTAATAAAATTTCTAAAATATTATTAGTAAACACAATATTTTCTTATAACCATGGGTTGAGAAAAAATCATTCCAAGAGAGGTAAAATCCCTGAACTCAAAAAAACAGTTTGACAACTTTGGCTTCATAAAACTTTAAAAACTGAAAGAGACTATGGTAAAGAAGTACTGTAAACTTTAAACATATGGCACTGTCTTTGGGACTGGGTGATGGGAGAGACTGTGGAGAGTTCTAGGGTCACTAAAGAGACTGGCCTCCAGAGTAATTGTTATTATCACATAGGCTGGAAGAGTGAGGAGGAAATTGGTATTACAAGCTGTATAAAGAATGACCTGCATTACTATTAGTGAGACAATTAGCAAGACTATCGCTGTATCACTTGAAAGGTGCAATGTATTAATGAATTTTTGAACTTGCTCAAGGAGGTATCTAGGAAGCAAACTGCAAGTGCCTATTAGATTTCTTTAACTGCACAGAATTAGGGGTATCCCATAAATCTCAGTAACAGTGTTCATTTAGGTTTAACTATAAATACTACATGTATAACTGTTCATTACTGTTTCTATTATTTCTTTTGCTCTTCTTCCCCTATCTTGAGATCTCTGTCCTAATTTAATACTCACTTGATTTCAGAGTGTGTTTTTGAATACATTTCCTCAGATAAAAGTATATGAATGACAGAACTCTGAGTCTTTATGTATCTGAAAATGTCTTTATTTCATCAAAAAAATGAGTAAGATCTTTGCTGAGTTAGGTTTTTTAGATATTGCCTTGAATAATCAGTAATTACTGTCCTTTTCTCTTCTACATCCCTGTATTGCACATGACCCACTTGATGCTTCTCTCTTCCTTGGTAAATAACTTTATTCTTTTTTGTCTTAGATTAGGAGCTTGTAAAATTTTTTTCTGTATCCTTGAAATTTTGCTAAGTAATATCTAAAAACTGTCTTAAAATAACATCCTGTCTGGTACTCAGAGTCGTTTCCATTCAAAGCCATACTTTTTCTTCAGTTTAGGAATGTTTTCTTTGATTATTTCTTCATTATTAATTTGTCATTTTCTCACTCCCACTCCCCAATTCTGCAGTGACTACCATTCACATACTAAATCCCCTGGATATGTCCTCCATGTTGCTTTCCTAAAACATTCACATTTCAAGTAGTGACTATTTTTAAATTCATTTATTATATTTTTAACTGAAAATATTTTCTTAAAAATTGGTTATAACTTTTTTCCTTTATTTTTATTTCTGCAAAACTTCTCATTACATTTATATTAAAGTTTACCCCTGTGTAAACCATTAATTCTGACTGTACAGTAGCCTCCTGTTCTGGTTTCTTGGCTTAATATCCTTCCATCAAATGAACATTACTTTGAATGGCCTGTGGAATTTTCTCTATTTGAATCTCATTTCCCTTCCCTTAGGTAAAGAGGGAATGAATATATAATTTGTAAGGATGTTTAAGAATTAAATGATAGACCTGTTCAAAGTTCCTTTTCTACAGTCTTTTTTTTTTTTTTTTTTGGCAAAATGGGGCCTCACAGGAACTCTTGTGAGAAATGTAGATTTTCTCACTGTAACTGAGACCCACTGAATCAGAATCTATATTTTAACAACATCCTTAAGTGATTCTAATGTACACTACAGTTTACAAAGAGCTGACCTAGCGAATAACACATGGGAAATAATAATAATTTCTTAAAGAAACCGCCTGTGTCCTTTTTTCATATATTAATATTTTATATGGTTTTTGTCCCCAAATTTATCAATACCCTGTTGTTGTTTTCACTAGGCAACCTTTGGAATTTGATTCCTTCATGATCTTTAGAGACTTTCCTTTATATCGAAACTATTACTACTACTACTAAAAAATGAAATGTAAGGAATGCCAGCCTATTCTCATCATGGCCTTCTCATAGTTCTAATCTTTTCTCCAAGTAACCTCCAAATGTACCCAGTGTCAAAAGGCAGGAGATGGGGGGCGCCTGGATGGCTCAGTGGGTTAGGCCTCTGCCTTCGGCTCAGGTCATGATCTCAGGGTCCTGGGATCGAGCCCCACATCGGGCTCGCTGCTCAGCAGGGAGCCTGCTTCCTCCTCTCTCTCTGCCTGCCTCTCTGCCTACTTGTGATCCCTCTCTCTGTCAAATAAATAAATTAATTTAAAAAAAAAAAAGGGCAGGAGATGGGGACAAAAGTTTACACTGAAATCTGCAGGGAAAAAATCATGTGTATTTGCATTTCTAAGGGATTTCACCAGCCTTTTTTTAGAACAGTGTTCTTGAGCTAAAAATAGAGTTTAATATATTAACATGTGACATTGTGATAACTAAATGAAATATTATATGAAAAAGTTCCTAGTAAAATTCCCAGCATATATAATCAGTGCTCAAGAAATGTTAGTTGTTTCACTTCCATTCATCCTTACTCTGTTGTAATTACTTTTTAAATGCCTATATTCTACATTAGGCTGTGCACATCAGGGGGGACGCAGCTTACTTCTTTACATAGGCACGTCATGAACACAGAACACATCCTTTAAATGAATGCTCAGTAAGTGGTTAAGGTGTTAATCTATAATTATAGTAATAGAGAGATTGTAAGTAATTTCTACCCTTAGCAATTTTTAGTTTACTTAAACCAAGACTAATGATTGATTCAAAGACTTATGTATGGAATTATTAAAGAATTATTGTGCATCTATCATGAATGAGGAATTACGGTAGACACTAGAAACCTAAATGATAAGCAAAAAAACAGACACTCCCCACTTCTAGTTTAAGAGGCAAGATAGATATCTCCAAACAGGATGTAAAACTGAATTGCAATTAATACTCTAAGATATACGAAGTGCTGTAAGAATGTGGTAGGGGAGATAAATGTTAGACTAAGAACAGCTCAGCAAAATCCTGTCTGATCGACACATTTTTCCTGGGTCTACCATTACCGAACTGACTTTTAAGGTTTCTCTTAAGTTGGAAAAATCCCCTGAGGCATTGCTTCCAGAAAGCCATGGTCAAAACAAAAACTCTTCCCCAAGGAAGAAGTTTGGGTGTACAGAGATGGATAAGGCTACCAGTATTTTCCTCATTCCTCTACTAATGGTTAAATATTGATACTGATAATCTCGTTAGAATAGTTTAGATACTGTCCCTTTGGGAAGACCAGTGAGTCCTTACAACACTGGAGTTCAGTATTTGTGAAATAATGGAGGCTCAAATCCCCAGGGAGATCTCTCTCTCTCTCTCTCTCTCTCTCTCTCTCTCTCCACACACACACACACACACACACACACACACACACCCCACACCACCCCTACACCCCATCCAGCTAGGGAACCTGGATGATCCCGTCAGGCTATTAAAACCTTAACATGGAGGACACTGGTTTCATCAAACTGTGGAGTGATGATGTCAAAGAAAAACACTTTATTCTAGTTTTATCTCTAGGGGGCTGTTTCTTAAATCCTCTCAAGCTGGGAACGCTGTCTCGCCCCCACTCCCATCTATACTCTCCCTGTATGGCAACACTTTTAAACTTGTGACTAAGTTTCAAGCCAACAAACGAAAGGGAGAAGTGGGTGGTATTTACTGATTCGGGAATTTTGTTAACTGGAAACTCCTTCTGAGGAACACCTGGCTGGGGTGAAGACAGCCCTCTGCGCTGTACCCCTGCTGACGCCTCACCTGTTCCTGTAGTAGTACTGATGTGCCACGAATGTCGACCGAGCCTGCAGCCGAGCTAACGTGGCCATAGCCTCCACGCGTCTGCCTGAGCCCGGGTGTTGCTATCGGTCTCCACGGCAACTGGGTTAAACCATAAAGCCAGTCCCGGGGGGTCCAACTTTTCGTTTATCCCACTTTTAAATTTTCCACTCCGTTTCAGTTTGCAGAACACTAACAAGAAAATTAAGAAATTTTGTGTAGGAAAAAGTTCCTGGGATTCGCCTCTCTCTTTTCTGTGAGTAAAAAGGAGAGCTTCCAGGCGCGGAGGGCGCTGTGGGGAGGAGAAGTCATGGTTGCTCCGGGCTTCCGGTTTCCGCCTCCCGTCTGCTTCCGGAAGCTCTGCTCAAAATGCTGAACTGCTTCTGGAAGTCCCTGGTGCTGGGCTAGTTGGAGTCTGTTCTCGGGCCTGAGCCTCGAGGCCAGGCTCCTGGGTGTCGTTAATGTTCGGGGCCGCCGGGCGCCAACCGATCGGAGCTCCAGCCGCCGGGAACAGCTGGTGAGGCTGGCGGCCCTGGGGATGGGAGATCAGGAAAGGGTGTGATGTCCAGAGGCCGCTGGACCTGGGATGGAAGGGGGAGGGAGTTGGGATGGATGAGCTGAAGACACTTAGGCCTTGCTGGGGCTCCTGCCTGGGATGGAAGCGATTTGAGGAAGGCGTTGAGCTGTGTGCGCTAAAGATCTGTGAAGGGGCACAGTAAATGTTTCCTGATTGCCTAACATTCTGCGATGTTTTGGGAGTAGAGGTCTCCGTACTTCGAGAGCAGTTCATTTCTTCGCTGATTGTTGACAAGGCTAGGGACAGAAGAATTTCTCTTGATACAGGCCGTATTCCCTCACTTCCTTTTTTAAATTTACCAAATTATACCAGGTGTCCTAGAAGATCAAATCCCTGTATTCTAGAGTTCTGGAACTTTAGTACTGGAAGAGACGAGACCTCTTCACGCACCCGGTTTCTTTCTTTCTTTCTTTTTTTTTTCTTCTTTTTTTTTTCCCAGTGGGAGTGACCTACCTCTTTCTGCTCCTTGAACGTTCCATTTAGTTCAAATGAGATTTGTGTGTTCCCTAAGAACATATAAATGTCAGGATTTGGTTAGGGGTTTGACTATGCCTGCGGTACCACATCACTAGTGCCATTTTGGAGTAATTGCTTTGACTTTTCAAAGTGCTTTCACAAATTAATGTGCCTTTTCTTTAGGATAGTCCTGTGACAGGAGATTGTGACGAGCACAGAACATTTAAATGAGTTGCCCCAAATTGCCATGCATATTCTGGATCTAGAAGCTGGGCTTTGGATTTCTGTTTGAGAACTCTGTGATGCCAGCCCTGTTCTTCCAAATGTAGATAGAACAAGCAGTGAAACAAACACGCAAATTTCCTACTGACAATGTCAAACACGAAGAATTGAAAAACAGGTGAACTATAGCTGAAAAATATATGTCCATTCTTAGATTCTGCAGTGAATGAGATCATGAGAGATTATAGTAGTCTGTGTTCTCAAAGATTTTCTTTGCATCACTTATTGCTAAAAGTTAAGACTATCTTGCCTAAAATGTTTTGAATGAGATTAAATCATTCTGTAGTTCCTCTCATAGTGAGGATGGATTTGGTTATACTTTTAAATTCTCACATTTTCCAGTGAGAAAGCAGGGAGTAGTTTTTTAAAATGAACTATATTTTTTTAATGGTGTCATATGACATTAGCATAAAATAAAACACTTCTCACATGTTTAGTATTTTTAGTTTTGACAATTGTATAAACTGTGTGATCACCACACAAAACAAGATACAGGACATTTCCATTACCCCTGAAGTCCCTCTCCAGTAATCTAGGAGGTACGTTTCTTAATGTTCACCATTCAATCAATACCTTGTTAAGGGAGCGAGACAAAATGTGCTGTATAGATTGGTCTGCTCTTGCTGTGGTGATACTGATTTGTAGGATAGATGATTATTTAATTAAAAAGTATGACGTCCTCTCCTGTTCACCTTCTACCCAAATTATAGTTAGGTACCTCCTTAGGATACAGAGAAACCATTCTTCAATTGTTTTAAAGTGCTTATCTTATTTTCAATTACCGGGATAGAATTCATTCTTTCTTATGGCATCAGAGTCTAGCATAGTGCCTAGCACTTAGTCAGTGTTTCTGAATGAAATTCTTAAAAATCATGCCTGATTTGCTAGGAAAAACACTTTGCAGAAAACTGGAACCTTGATTTTTCTAGTTTATCTGCACAACCATCCCATTAATTGGGAATTTCTCAATGGAATTTTCTTTTTTTCTTCATGCATTTACTGTACTCTGAGTGTATGTTTTATCCCAGTTATGAAATCCCAGTGCCACCAGAGATGCTACTTCTGAGTCATTACTTGATGCCAGGTTTTATGGACATATATCTCACGTAAATCTTTTGAGATGGGTGCTATCAGGTTTTTTTGCATTTTAGAAATGATGGAACAGGAGCAAATATAGTTTGAATAACTAGACCAAATACCATATTTGCAGCATGATTTCGATATATCTAAAAACAGTTTTTAACCATCCTGGTATACATCCAATCTGTCTGAATTCAATACACTATTATAGGAATATATGAACTATTAAGATGCCCAGATTTGTTAACTAACCTAGAATTCCTGTTATATTTACCTCCCATATGGACTTCAACTTTTTCTCCAATGTCCAGTTTAGATTTTCAGTTTTTAGGCACCAAATGGGTAAATAGTACATGATTTAGCTCTCTTTTAACATTCGTTGAAAAATAGAACTGATATTTTATTTTGTAATTTATTCCTACAGAAATCAAGTTTTATGCAATTAAATAATAAAAATCCTATGATTTTGTGTATGTCAGGAAATGAATATATTTTTTGTACAAGTTATCTTGTGAGTGGTTTATATTTTTATAAAATATTGTTGAGTGTGTCTCTCTCCTTTTCCTGCCTCATCTTTCACATACAATTTTGAAATTAGGGCCCAAAAAGCACAAGTATTTTGGTACTTAAAGTATAAACCTTCCTTTTAAAATTTGATTCATTTAATGGACGAATCCTTTATAATTTAGATACATTTTTATTACTTTTTGTTAGTCAATTTAAAGTCAATTTCTGGTTTGTTTTTAAGATTTTAAAGGTTGAAGTAAACAAATTTTCAAGTAAATCCTTGATAATGAAGATACTGAATCATTATATTGAACTATTAATTTAAATTTATGTGGTTTGCTTTAAAAAAAAAAAAGCCCTAAGAAATAAACTATATTAATTCTGGATCTTTTTTTCTTTTTTCTGAGTTTCATTCTTATTTCATATTAGGATCTTTTGTTCTGAAAAAGTGCAAAGGGGGAAATGTGCATTTTTTAAAATAAATGCCTTTTTTTCCTTTTTTTTTTAAGATTTCATTTATTTGACAGAAAAAATCACAGAGAGAGAGAAAGAGAACACAAGTAGGGGGAGTTGGGGGGAGGGGGGGAGATGCAGACTTCCCGCTTATCAGGGAGCCTGATGCAGGACTCTATCCCAGAATCCTGGGATCATGACCCAAGCAGAAGGCAGATGACGAAGGACTAAGCCACCAGGTGCCCCAATAAATGCCTTTTCTTTTGTTTTGGTTTTTGGGTGTTTCTGTGTTTTATCTTGAGGTCAGTTCCATACTGTCAGGTATGTTTGAGTCAGATTTTTGTTTGAACAATTAGGAATCAAAGCAATGGCCAGTGTGATTGATTTTGTGATTTTGGCCAAGTAACTCATTAATATTAGCATAGCTTCTTAGTATTTTTACCTGTGGCAGGCTGGAAAGGTATTTACCTAGCTAAAAAATTAAGAGTGTCTGGCATGTTAGTGTGGCAAAAAATTTGAAATCTGAATTGTCTGAATTTTTAGTGAAGTCATACTTTCCCTGTTATTTGTTCATTCATTTAGTCATTCATTGGTTTGTTCGTCCAACAGATTTTTTTTAACATCTGTTATTTGTCAAGCATGATGCTAGATACATGTAATTAATATTAAGCTGTCTTCATTCTTATTCTAAGCATTCAGAATGTATTATATATTCCATAAATACTGAATAGTGCCATGTATGAGCAATGAATGAGACTCATCTTGTACATATTAGAAGCTTGCCTAGATGTGCTCTAATATATGCATCTTGACAAGAATTGGAATGAATTATTTTTTAGACGCTACATTATTTTTGTTTTATAAAATTCGACTTTATTTCATTTAGGCAGCTTCATATTCAGTAGTTTACATTTCATAAGTGATTAGAATACAAGAAGTTTTGAATGACTCTTGAAGTCGTTAGGTGAAGTTAAAAACAGAAGAATGTTTCTCAAATTTAAATAATAAGTGAGCTTGCTTTATTAAATCACGATTTGTAAAGTAGAATTAACACTTTTTTCTAAAGCCATGTATAATTTTCTTCCCCCCCAAAATTGCTAGTTAAGGAGGCAAGAAAGCTTTCTGGGTGTTTCTGGTGGTAACAAAAGTGACAGAATAGCAGCTGCCCTTAGCATGTCCAGTTGAGTGCAAGTCAGTGGAGCTTTTGCTCTCATTATGGGAAATGAGTGTTTCTCTTTCATAGAGAACCTGGGACTCTTAACTTGGAAGGATGATTTTCTATCATTTATTTTTTCTTATATCCGTTCATTAAGATAGGACTAACTCAGATACACAGGATTAATTTTTTTTTGTTTTTTAGTTGTTTTTTTAAGATCCTTGGAAATCTTTAAGAGTGCATGATGAATTTCTTGAAATTGCATGCAAGACTTTTGCAAATGTCTGTTATTCCCCTACTCCCCATGATTCAGAGCGGTGCAGGAACGTGGACAGGATAAGGTCTGTGCTTTTGTTATG
Organism: Mellivora capensis; assembly: GCA_004024625.1. Classification (NCBI taxonomy): domain Eukaryota; kingdom Metazoa; phylum Chordata; class Mammalia; order Carnivora; family Mustelidae; genus Mellivora; species Mellivora capensis. Next base: position 84,194 of record PISX010003774.1, on the reverse strand, counting down.
ATATCCTCAGGATACATATTGTGGTTCTACTTAAAAGCAAAACGCTTTGGTATTTCAGTGACTACTTATTGCATATAGGGATTGTTGAAAGATGAAATAACTGCTCTCACACATAAGTATCCACTGTCATCCCACAGAATCCCTTTGAGGTAGAAATTATACCATTTTTATGATGAATAAACAGAATAAGAAGATAAATAATTTGTTCAGGGTCGTCGCCTAATGAATATAGTCAAATTTAGCTTCCAAATTCATAAACTTGACTTTAAAGCTAGTGTTCTCTGTAGGTTCCTCCCAACTTTTTCCCCCATCTAGAGAATTTTGTTCCATACGCATTGCTTAGTGTTAATGTAAAGTTATAACTAATTATTTATATGTTTTATAATAAGATACGTTTCCCTGCCTCCCTCTTACCTCTTTCAAAAAAAGAAAGAAAAGTTTTCTTCTGATTAAAATTCTGGTTTAAATAGGTAGGTCAAGGAATTTCAAAACTAGCTTAAATATTATCATTTAATGTTAGGCTTATTCTATTTTTCATAAATGACTTCTTAAAAATATTTAAAGGAGATAATTCTCTTAATCATTTAATAGGTCACTAAGCTGAGATAAAGACTTACTTTGACAAATATATTTACCACTACAAAAGGAATTTATAAATTCTCATAAGCAGCAGCAATTTTCATCAAACTTAAAATAATTCTTACAGATCATATTTGTTGAATTAGTCATGAAATTTAGCCTTGATCCGGCATCTTTAAGGATCACTGTTTGCATGTTTAATCACCCATTGTCCTGACCTATACTATTATGTGTTAATTTTAATTTGTACTTTTATGACCAAACTTTCCTTTCTTAAGTAAAAGCTAACATGAATATCGAGACATGTAATTCTGAGACTATTTTCTTAAGTTTATGACTAGTCATAGCGTACATTCATCAGCATAACTCTTGACTTGGTAGTGCTCATACATTGTTTACTTGTACACATTGAGTTTTTTATCATATAGAAACTAAGACAGAAATGACTATTTCCTTAAATTTTTAAAAGCCAGTTAAGCTGTTGTATTTAGCAGCACTTAACTTTGTTTTAGCATTCCACTGCTGGAGTTACTTAACTTTGTAGAAGAAATAGTCTGTGTTTTACAGAGATGAAGATGAGAATTTTACCATGTACTAGGTGATAAGGAATATTTGATTTCTTTTTCCTTGTCTAGATACTTGACAGTTGTAGTCAATTACCCTATTTGTTATATCTGAAAGATTTTTGTCTGTCTTTTAATGAACTTGGGTTTCTTCAGTAGACACATATCTATCATTTATTATGTAATTATTTTTATCAGTGTCCAGGCAAGGAAATTGTTCCCTAATTCTTCTGTAGATGCTATATTTTATCCTCTTAGGAATAGTAGTTACTGCTACGAGAATCTTCATAGTTGTCTAGAGAGTAGTTAGCTGTTAGTTATTGGGGAGGATCAGTTTTGGGGGCTTTCTTGGGTTTTATCTACTGTGCCCTGCCTTTACATTGTTGACTGATATTTAAGAGTCCCTGGTTTGTCAGTCAACTGCCAGTCCTTTGGGAACAAATGAACATTAAGTTTGAACTAAGACAGCTTCCTAGGTCTTTTTTCTTGAACCAGAAACATTACGTAATGTAATACGGGCTACACAAAACCAAAATGCTTATCTACTCAAGTCATTTCCTTTTACAAAATCCAACTTTACATAGATAGTGGGACTGTAATCTAATTCTATTCTTTTGGAGTATTTTAAGAAAACTGTTAGTTAATGGTTATCTTAGATATTATACCCAACCGCAAACTATTCTCAAAAGGTATCATTTCCATTGAATTCCAAATGAAGAGAAATTGTTTCATAAATGTGACTATTCCTCAAATTAACCAAGTGGTAATTCACTGAATTTTATTGTAATTTAAGCTTTACAACGACGAATGCTTAACATAGGTTTTTACAAAGAAAGTTATATATTTCCAGGTTTCCTCTTCAATAGGAAAGATCTTATTTAAGAAAATATCTTGAAGATAAAGTGTTTCCATTCAATGATCTTCATAACTAACTGCCAAGGAAGTAAATGAGCTATTGATCATGCGATGGTCTCTTATGGTGACTATTTCTGTGAGGCCAGTTGATGCCAGTTTTCCCTGAGAGATACAAGTGAAGCCACTTGACTGACTATAATATTACTGGCTCATTAACAGGGGTTTTGACTCGCAGAAGTCTGGTTAGTTGAGACTGAAGGGGAAAAAGGTGATTTGAATTCTGAATAGCACTTAGTTAAATGTTTTTTTTTTTTTCTGTGTTTTTATGGGGTTTTTAAGAAGTCTCTCTCTCTCTCTCTTTTTTTTTTTTTTTTTTTTGAGGTTGGGGGGAGAGAGAAAATCTCAAGCAGGCTCCTCACCCAGCACGGAGCCAGACACGGGGCTCGATCTCACAACTCTGAGATCAAGACCTGAGCCAAAACCAAGAGTCAGACGCTTAACCAGCCAACCTACCCAGGTGCCCCAAGAAGTCTTTTTAAAGTAATTGTTTTACTTGATTGATAGTCATATCTGATTCCTATTTGAGTAGCCTCATGGAATAAATTAGGTTCTTCTGGTTGAAATTTTTTTTTTAAAGATTTTATTTATTTATTTGACAGAGAGATCACAAGTAGGCAGAGAGGCAGGCAAAGAGAGAGGAGGAAGCAGCCTCCCCACCCAGCAGAGAGCCCGATGTGGGGCTCAATCCCAGGACCCCGAGATCATGACCTGAGCTGAAGGCAGAGGCTTTACTGGTTGAAATTTTTTTGAGGTATTTTATTTTCTCAAAAAAAAAAAATAAATAAAATAAAATCAAGTAAGGACAAATTTAATGATGTTTTAAAGAAGTCTTGCCTGCATTCTTAGTAATAATTTTAGTTATATTTTCTTAAACTATGTTTATTACAGCAGTACTTTTTAAATTAAATTAATTGAAGATAAATTTCAATGGATTGAATCTAATTGCTGACCTTTATCTAACGTTAGGACCACCTCATTTTCCTTTCTAAAGTAAAGCGCTAGATTATAACTTCCAAAGTAACCTGCAATTTTAGTTGGAGATTCTATTCATGCTTTAAGTTAATTTCGCATTAATATTTAGATCTAGTCATTCACCTCTGATAAGAAAACTGAATCTTAGAAAAGTTAAGTTACTTGAGAACCAGGTAATACTGAGTCTTTTTTTAGATAAAGGATCTTTATTATAATACATGTTAAACTGGTTTCCAGTGAATTTTATTAAAGGTGCAATATTATATTCAGAGATAATAGGTCTTTCAGACTGCATTTCTTCCAAAGAAATAGTATTAAAGGAAATGAACAATATATTTATTGTAATAAAAGGAAAGCAAAAAGGTGATTATTACTATAGAGATAATGGAGAAAAGACCCATTTGAATTATCAGTGTAGTCCGATTTGTAGCCCTTCTTTTGGCTTAATGCTAATTCCTATGTGACACATATTTCTTATACTCAAATGCAAAGTCCTGAAACCTGAGTAATATATAGGACCCTTTTAGTGGTTCTCCAGAGTTTATTTAAAATACATATTTGAATCACCACGTTTTTTAAAAATGTGTGTCCATACAGGTTATTATTCATTCAGAATGCTGAAGGAGATCTGTAAAATACAAACAGACATTAAATGAACGACTGTGTTCATTTAGTTAATTGGTCACAGTGTACATTTTACTGATGGCTACAGCACTGGTTCTTCAGATTCAACATACCTTCACCACTTTTACTGCCCTGTGCCTTATGTCCATTCAGGTCTCCCATTCCCTTTTTCCGTTCAGAAGAATATAAAGCCTAACTGTGAGTCATTTGCCTTACATAGATGTGTATTAAATCTGTCTGAACAATTAAAATAGTACCACCTGCTGCTCCATCACTCAAAAACAAAAATGCAGACTGGACACTGGAATTGTGTAGCACTAGAATGCCGTTCTTGGCTGTAGTTAAGTTGGGCATTCAGGCTCTAGAACCAGGTTGCTGGAGTCTGAAATCTGTTTTACCATTTCCCAGGTGTGTCACTTTGGGTAAATTGCCCTTAATGTTTCTGTCTCTGTGTATCTCATATACAACCTTATAGGGTTATTATGCAAGAATGAGATGAGCTAATGCATATAAAACACTTAAAATGGGCCTAACATATAGTAAGTACTTGTGTTAGAAGCTGTATGTGTGTGTATATCATCTTACGTAGTAAATCCAGTTGAATCACAATGTGTGTTTGTTCTCAGGTTGTTAAGATGAAAAGACAAAAGTTAAAAGTTATTACAGGGAACTTGGAGATGCCTAAAATTATAGACTGTAGAGACTATATAAACCAGGAGTCAGCAAACTGTGGCCAGCCATCACTTGGTTTTGTAAATAAAATTTTATTAGAACGTAGCCATACCCATTCATTTATGCCTTGCCTAGGGCTGCTTTCACCTTACAGTGGCTAAAGTTGGATGGTTATGATAGAGACCTAATGGACTGCAGAGCCTAAAATGTTTACTGTTTGGCCTTTTACAGAAATGTACACTTAGAAATTATATAGACCTCTCTAGTTGAGAATATTTTGCTCCATGCTTCTAGAACTCAAAAATGATTGTTCATGATCTTTGTAAGAAAGATACAAAATCAGAATTTGGGGCGCTCCATCACCAGCTGATGTAGAATCTTTGGGAGCTGGGTTTAGAAAGGGTCAGTTTAATTTGTAGAAGTTCCTAAAGAATGCTTAATATCTATCCTAGCTGACAAGTAGATAAATTTTTCACTGGTAACATACATAGTTCAATTGGTTTTGTTTGTTTAAAAAAAAAAAAAAGCTGAGAGACTGTCTCAGAATGAATTATAAGAAAAATGATGGGCCATTTTAGACCAGTGAAGCTCCAGTTTGAATAAGAACATAGTTTCTGCTTGACTGAGTTACGAGATTAGAGTGGCCTAATTATATGCCTAGTATCTGGTTAAAGTCTCTCTCTCTCTCTTTTTTTTTTTTTGCACATAGTACAGATCTTGAAAGTACTTGTCAGTCTTTCCATCTCCCTCATGTTTCATGGTAGTGACTAGGTAGAGCATGTGGTGAGTCGTGAATAATACAACTTCCTTTTTTAATTAAGAAATCGTAGGGAGATAGGGGTGTTTGGAGGAAGGATTGAGAAAGTTCTATATCAGAGGAAAACTAGGGAAAGGGCAGGAGTAGACTAATGAACAATGATTTAAGGAGAAATAACTTTTCCATAATTAACAGTAAAAATATGAAATTACTGGGATATTTCACTGCTGATACTATGCTTACTGTATCTTGAAATAATTCCTGTGTTTAATGAAGGAACTTAAACAAGAAAAAGGAGCTTAAATATGAGTTGGAATATTTAAAACTAGTATCTTGAATAGAAAAATTAAGTAGCTTTTAAACATTTCTTTTTTTTTTTTTTTTTT
>PISX010003774.1:0-78626 GCA_004024625.1 Mellivora capensis | reverse complement strand
TTAAACATTTCTTTATAATAACTATTAATTTTACACTTAGAGTGAATTGTCTGCTGTAATAAACTGGTTAATACAGTTAACACTATTTTTGTTAATTTTTTTCCTTTCTTTAAAAATGTAGGCATTTCAGTCGAACCATGGAAGAACTGGTTCACGATCTTGTCTCTGCTTTGGAGGAGAGCTCAGAGCAAGCTCGAGGTGGATTTGCTGAAACAGGCGATCACGCTCGAAGTATGTCTTGTCCTCTGAAACGCCAGGCAAGGAAAAGGAGAGGGAGAAAACGAAGGTCCTATAATGTTCATCACCCATGGGAGCCTGGCCACTGCTTAAGTGAAGGCACTGATTCTAGTTTAGAGGAACCAAGCAAGGACTACAGAGAAAATCACAATAATAATAAAAAAGATCATAGTGACTCTGATGACCAAATGTTAGTGGCTAAGCGCAGGCCATCATCAAACTTAAACAATAATGTACGAGGAAAAAGACCTCTATGGCACGAATCGGATTTTGCTGTGGACAACCTTGGGAACAGAACTCTGCGCAGGAGGAGAAAGGTAAAACGCATGGCAGTTGACCTCCCACAGGACATCTCTAACAAGCGGACAATGACCCAGCCCCTTGAAGGTTGTAGAGATCAGGACATGGACAATGACAGAGCTTACCAATATCAAGAGTTTACCAAGAACAAAGTCAAAAAAAGGAAATTGAAAATAATTAGACAAGGGCCAAAAGTCCAAGATGAAGGAGTAGTTTTAGAAAGTGAGGAAATAAGCCAGACCAGTAAGGACAAAATGGACTATGAAGAGCAAAAAGTCTCAGATGAACTCATGAGTGAAAGGTGACTTTTATATTCTCTAAGTATAAAAATATGTGTCTCCATTGTTTGTGCTTGAATGTGTTTTATATTTTAATTAATTCTGTTTTAAAACAATTATAAATTATAATAATATAAAATATAATAATAGTGATATTACTGTTTAACCATAGTTATGTTTCCTTATAATTTACAATGTTTAGTACAAAACAAAATTGCTTATTTGATTTACACGAAGTCTTTTGATTGTGTTGTAAAGACTTAATTTTCAGCTGTAGAGGAAAGGAAATGGTTTTTCAATGGGAATGAATGTGCTTTTGAAAAACAGCACATTTGTAAGTCTTAGAATTAGATTTATGATTATTTATTTGTTTAATTATAGAGCTTTAGCCTTCGGTGCTTTTTAGTGTCACAGTTCATCAGTTTATTTTGATTTTTGAGATTGTATCAACTTTTGATACCACTTAACTGTGTATTACTTGATATTTTAAGAGGTCTGTAGATTGCTGGGAATTCTGATGATTTATGGATTATAAAACAATTTATAGTCTAGAAACACTTGATCTTGTCATTAGACAAATGAGAAAAACAATGATCCTTTGGCAGCTAGTCTAATCTGTTTATTCTAGAAAGCAGGTATACACCACAATGATAATTGTTAAGTACTATTTTGACAGCGTCAAAAGGTAAGTGATCATTTTTCTTTTACATAGAACTAATGCTACTGCAGGAAATGAGAAAGTATTGAAACTGTTCATCCTTTTAGGTGTCTTCTTCAAACCGAACACAGAATTATGATCCGGGGGGGGGGGCGGGGGGAAAGAATGGTCCTTTATTAGGGATGGTTTGCTATTTATATAATTTTTCTGAAGAAGTAAAAATTACTCAAAATTAAAAAAAAAATGTTTCAGGAAGGCTTTGAAAAGTTTATGACATCTGCTTTTCTTCCCCCCAAATTGGCATTTTTATACCAGAATGGAAATGATTTGTATGGTAGTGTGGACCATTGTGACTGAGGACCACATAGCTTGACTTGAAAGTGATTATTTTGCTCAGTGGCAGGGAGGGAAGGTGTGTGGCAGTGAAGATAAGTGTCCTTTTCTAGATTATTTACAGATTACTTATTTTTTTGGATTGATCCTCCAAGTCCTTATTTTATGGATGTCTGCCTTTTATTGACAGACACCTACCCTGGAAGAAAAATGAGATAAAACTCTCTTCATTTTTCTTCATTGTAAAAAATATTTGAGTATCCATTAACTATGATCAGGCTACCAGCAATCAAATTTTCAAAGAGGATGTTTTCACTCCAGAATAATTTTTTAAAATATTTTTTATTTTATTGGTATTTTTTTAGGTTTATTTATTTATTTTAGAGAGAGCACATTGGGGTGGGGGGAGGGGATGGCAGAAGGAGAGAGAATCTCAAGCCAACTCTATGCAGAGCATGGAGCCTGACTCAGGGCTCAGTCTTACGACCCCCAAGGTCATGACCTGAACCAAAACCGAGAGTCGGACACTTAACTGACTACACCACCCAGGTGTACCTTCTTTTATTTTTAAACTTAGCTGTGTAACTATTTTTAGTGTTACCTAGAGTTAGATGCATATTCCTTTTGTGGGAAGATTACTAAATAAGACAGACCCTGTGGCCTACAGCCCCATAGTTTGGAATAGTGGATAAGCAAACAATGAAAAGGAAGTGTGCTGAGCAGAAAGTACTGGTAAAGGAGGACTTCCTGAAGGAGCTGAGGTTTAAGCAAGCAATGAGTGTTGTTCAGATAGTGCATGAGGGAGAGAAATGATGTTCCTGGGTACAGGGAACAGCTGGTGCGAAGTCATGGATTGTGAAGCAAAGTGACGTATCTGGGAAAGTACTTAGAATTGATGACTACTAGAACAAAGTGGCGGTTGAGGCCGCAGCAGTAGGCATGTCTTGAAGGCCTTGTTTGCTGTGGCAATTTGGGTTTCATCCTATAAGTAATGGAACCCAGTGAAGAATTTTTAATAATGAAGAAACTCAGGTTTATATTTTCTCAAGGAATATGATCTCAGTAACAATGTTTATTTAGCTTTGACCGACCTCAAATCCATCCTTAGGTGAGGGGTAAATTATGGCAGGGATAATAGAGGGGAAGGAAACAGGAGAGCAGTTTTAAGAGTTGGAATCAATGGAAAGTTGACTGTGTTTGGGACGATAAATGAAAAAGAGGATACTCAGATAATGTGTTGGTTTCAAGAATAAAAAATACAGGAAATGAGCAGATTGGGATAGAGGATTGGGATTAGTATACAAATAGTAATTTGACAACAATTTGTGGAATGTATCACCCTAAAAAAAAGGGGTGGGGTTGAGGTGTCCTTGGAGATAAGCCATAATGGCTGTCAAATGAGGAAAATGAAAAGCCTTGCTTCCATAGAAGTTCTTGTTCTGATTTATTGAACGTGCTAACAACTGCATGATGTACTTGGATCAACTAGCTAGATGTCAGGTGAAATATAAATAAGGAAACATTGTTTAAAACACATGTGAGAAGATCCCAGATGAAGACAAGGATCATTAAGGACTAAGCCATTCTTAGAGGGGGACGTCTGATTTCCTTCTCTCTTTAAGAAGAGTAAATAAGATAAAGACACAGAGGGAGGCAAACGGTAAGAGACTCTTAAATATAGGGAACAAACTGAGGGTTATTTGAGAGGAGGTTGGGGGGCCTCATTGGGTGATAAGCATTAAGGAGGACACTCAGTGTAATGAGCACTGTGTGTTCTATGCAGCTGATGAATCACTAAATTCTAACCCTAAAACTAAAAATACACTACATGTTAACTAACTTGAATTTAAATAAAATCTAAGGAAAAAAAAATAGGCAGGTAGAGAGAAGATTGGGATATGAGTTGAGAAAAGAACATAAGTAAAAGGACCAGAGATGGAAGTGGGAAGAATTTAGGTAGGACTCATCCATACAGAGCCTTGAAATCCATATTTTAGATTTTTAATAGAAAACATTTTTTATTTAATTTATATGCACATATAAATTAAATCTATATGTCCATAGACACATGCATGTTTTATAAACTTTTTCTTACAGAATACTTTTGGATTTATAAAAAAGTTGCAAACATAGTGCAGAGAGTTTCTGTATATCCTGTTCCCATATATCCTGTACCCAGTTTCCACTACTGTTAATATAATACATTACTCTGATACAGTGGTCAGAATTAATAAGCCAGTATTGATGGATTATTAACAGAAGTCAGTACTTTATTAAAATTTCCTTGTTTTTCTTTAATGTCCTTTTTCTGTTCTAGGATCCCATCCAGGATGTCATAATATTTTTAGTACGCAAGTTACATTTGTAAACAATGAGCCTGGTTGTATGTAGAATATTAAAAGAGGTAAATCTGAACTCAGAAATTAGAAAATCATTGTACCCCTCCCCCAAAAAAGTACATAGTTGCACATTTCACAGTTGTTTATCTGTAAATCTGAACTCTCAAAACTGTGAAAAACTAACTCATTTGTGGCCCAACCTAGCTTGACCTGGATTTAATGTGCATATTCATTCATTTATTTGAAAAAATATATTAATAGGTTTGATTCTGGAGTGCTATCCCAGGCCCCTATGAGGCATATTGGAGCATAACTTTCCAAAATTTGAAAAATTGTGAATTTTAAAATCATGCTGCCTCAAGGATTTCAGAAAAAGAATTGTGACTCAAGGTATGCAGGATAAGGCCCTGTATTAGGGTTGTATTGAACAAGCAGACAAGAAAGCACTATGCCGTAGTCACAGAAGAGGAAGAAAAAATCAACGGTAGTTTGGACAGCTAAACAGCAAAAGGATGAAGTTTCCAAAGTGTTGTTGACACTCGGACATCACTGCATAGAAGAGCATGCGTGTTTGTATATAAGAAATTACAGATGTGATTGTCTTAAGAAAGTATTCTTTCATTAATGCTTGTGTAGTCTAGGATGCTTGATACATTCTAATATGAAGAAAGTTAAAGAAAAAGGTACTAACTTGGGAAAATGTACCATTTAATAAATCCTTACACTTTTTTATTTTTAAAAATCAAGTAATTGAAATGATACCTTATATTCAGAAAACATAGGGATTTAGATCTCATCTATCATTTTAATCCTGAACTCTCAATTTAAATATTTTAAAATGGATTAATTTTTAAACAGATTAGTTTTGTTTAGTAAGTCAGGTTACAGGGATGTACTTGTTAATGAGAAAAGTATTATAAAATTCACCTGGGGAGCTTCCTGATTGGTTAAAATTAAGAATTGCAGGAAGAAGAGAGTATATGAGAATTTTTAAAGAACATTGTCAATTATCTTTAGAGGCCAAGCCTCTTACTACATGATCTGGTTTTTGTGTTGTGTTTTTTTTTTTTTTAACTAACTAGATTTTCTTATAGGCATGGCTTGTATTAGAACTAATAGTGACAGTTCATGTCAATCGAATATCTGCTATTTGTTTTAATTTGTATGTGAAATACGACTTTTTATCATACTCGAACTTCTATGGAAGTATGGAGAACTTGTTATTTTTTACACACCCCCTCCCTAATATCGGCAGTATTCCGTAGTTTGGTCAGTTTTTGCTCAAGAGAGATTTTTAACTTCGATTTAATGGATTGTTACCATTGTAAACTTTTTTCTTCCTTGCCAGGTAATAGCATTGTTGTGAATTCTTAAATAATGTCTTCTCCTGAATATTTGCAAATGTGGTCATGAAAAGTAATTTCATCCTGGGCCCTTGTATTTCATGTGCTGAAGAAAGGCTTAGCCTGCTTTTGATTGAGACTTTCCCCATTTTATTGAGCAGGGGTGTTCAAGGCTTGGGCTGAATTGCACGGCATAAGAAAGGAGCAGTGAGCATTTGATGAAAGCAGATAATAAAATGCATCAATTGTGTCAGCCCCTCGTTGCAGTCCCATCTGGCTTACTGTCAGGGTCCCATTAGATGCCTGTGGTTTTATGTGCCAAAAATAATATGCTCTGTAGTTAATGGAACCAGAATATTTGCAGTTTGATTAAAAAAAAATCATCTTATTTTCTTTCAGATCTTTGTCAGGCTTAAGTTTCATCTCTGAGCTGCCATGTCTCTTTAAAATTTTACGACTGAGAGATCAATTGTTCTTTTGATCTGTTTTGTTTTTTTCCCCCCCCCTTTTCCCTTATTCCAGTGACTCCAGCAGTCTCAGCAGCACTGATGCTGGCTTATTTACCAATGATGAGGGAAGACAAGGTACTGAAATACTTATTCTTTTTTTTTTATTCCTTCGGGAAAAAAGTCTTCATTTTAAAGTTGTGCTTGTTACTAGTTATTTCCTAAGTTGATGACGGCAATCCGCTCACCTCACACACACCTACTTAGTGGATTGGGCTTTAGTTCCTTTTTTTTTTTCTCCCTAAAGATTTTTTATCTATTTGACAGACAGAGATCACAAGTAGGCAGAGAGGCAGGCAGAGAGAGGGGGAAGCAGGCTCCCTGTTGCAGAGATCCTGACACGGGGCTTGATCTCAGGACCCCGGGATCACGCCCCGAGCCGAAGGCAGAGGCTTCAACTCACTGAGCCACCCAGGTGCCCCTTTAATTCTTTAGTTCTTTAGACACTAGGAAGGGTATTCTGTCTTCCTGACTTAAAGTAATTGATCCTAGGTGATTGATACTAGGTAGGGTATCAAAAGTATTGATACTAGGTAGGGTATCAAAAGTAATTGATACTAGGAAGGGTATCCTGTCTTCCTGACTTAAAGTAATTGATTATCTCCAAAAGCTAGTATATGAAGCTAATAATATTAAGGGAGGATTATCTTCCTTAAGAAAGCTTTGCATATCTCAGTCCTTTCAATTTTGTCTCTTTGCAAGTTCACAAGACACTGGTTCTCATTCTCCACCTGATTCCAAATGTATTTAATACTGTTTAAGCATTAATAAAGGTGGATTTACAAGTCATTTGTCATTTTTATTCAGCCGTGACATTTATTCATCCTCCCTAGTTTGTAAGTAATTAGACAGTTTTCATGAATTCAATATTGTAAACTGTTACACAGTCATGTCTTACAACTTAGATCTTTTACATCTTTGAAGTTCCCTGAAGCTTTTCACAGTTTCAGAGGGCATTATTTTGAAACTACCTATTAGGGAAGAAAATAGAAAAACCCTTAATAAGAGGACAGGAGGCACTTTACAAATGTTACTCGCCTTTCTTGAGAATCTTTAGAGGAAAGCAGTAAGTTCTAAGGGGGGGGAAAAAAAACAACCCTATATTTATAGTTTTAAATTATAGTCTAATGATAGGAAGAAAAAAAGAAAATGATAGCCACTTAGGCTTTTTTTTTTTCCCATAGTCTGTTCATTCCTCTTGATAGGAATAAAATAAATGATCATTCATTTTGGCTTACTTAAAAACCCATATATATTCTGTTTTAAAGACCATAGACTTTTTAAAGTTAAGACTTTGCTGAAATATGCTAGAACCTCGGAGCTCAGAGCAAATTTGACTACCTTGATAATATACCTAAATTCTTGTTTAAATACATGAGCCCACTCAAAGTTACTACAAATGTTGCATTTTGTAATGAAAGGAAATGAAAAAACTTTTCGACAAGCCTGTCCATATTTGAAAAGCTTCAAATGGTTTAGGATAATATACCAGCATTTATTATAAGCTTATTATGTTTTACATTTCTTAGTGCCCTTTTTTCCCCATTCAGTTTACTTTAGATTTTATATTATCTTAAGATCTTAAGAAAACCCTGGGAGATTCTTTTTTGGGAGGTATGGTGAAACCTATAGGCTCATAGAGTCGAACTACCTTCCCCAATGTCGCAAAACACTGCAATTCTCACTGGTCTGACTTCAGAACTCAGGTTCTTAATCTTTAGCTGTTTGATCTCCCTATTAAGAAAAAAGTTGTGCATCACATCAAAAATAAAATAACCTCATTTTTTCTGTAATAACGTCTCAAATGGAGTTAAGATCTAGGGTAATTAGTTTCAAGTGACTCCCTTTTCTTGTACCTATACCTTTTCTAGGAAATTTTAATGTAATTCTCAGTAAAAGTACTAAATATTTATGTGCTTTGAAAAGTACCTTTTTTAAATTAATTTTTATTAAATCCTCAATTGAAATAAACTGGTGGCTTTGGTTTTTCAAATGCTTTAAACTTTTCACTTCCTCTTAACTTGAAGTATGGCTCTTTCCCGAAAAGCCATTTTCAGTTGAAGTTTTGGGGTTTTTTTGTAGTTTGCTTTTTAAAATGTTTGTAGCAAGAGATTTTGGAAATCAGAAATCTCTTTGTGTAAAAGGGAAAACTTTATGGCAATTGTGATAACCCTCTTAAAAACCAGAATTAGAATCATGAAGACTCTACAAGTCTTCATAAGAATCTTCTTATGCCTTCTTCTGTGTTTTTCCCCCTTATTCCTGTTCTAAAAACAAAATACTCTTGATTCACATTTTGTTTTAAAAACAAAATACTGTCAATTCACCAGTACATTTTGAACTGAATTTGAAATGGATCATTTCTCCGTGGTTGCACTCGTGAATATTCCCAAAAGTCCGACTTACTATGGATAGTGTTCTGCTTTAAAAATATCTTGCTTGGGGTGCCTGGGTGGCTCAGTGGGTTAAGCCTCTGCCTTCAGCTCAGGTCATGATCTCAGGGTCCTGGGATCGAGCCCCACTTCGGGCACTCTGCTCAGCAGGAAGCCTGCTTCCCCCTTTCTCTCTGCCTGTCTTCTGCCTACTTGTGATCTCTCTGTCAAATAAATAAATAAATTCTTAAAAAAAAAGAAGATTATAAAAAAAAAATCTTGCTTGTCATAGTCCAGTATAGTTTCTTTGTAAACTCTGTGGTATTGTCACTTTTCATTTAAAATCAACTTTTTCACAACTATTTCTTAATGAACTTAATCAGATTAATTTCATTTAGTCACATCTGCTCATGATCGTTTCCCCTTTTACACTCCATACAAATCATGAAATTAAGCTAATTTTATACCATTATCCTGCAGAGAACGGGTTCTATAGTTTTATACTTTAATTCTCTGTAGGAGATTAAGGCTTGTTTTTCTTTAATTTGGAAAAGGTAGTAACTTAAATGGATTTCTCTACAGTTTTTGCCTTAGAATTAACCAGTATTACAGTTTTTCACATTTTTGTAATTGGTTCTAAAACATAACAGCTTATGTTTTTGTTGATGGCAGCTCTTGTTGTGGTGTTAAAAAACATTTTAGTGAAGCTGTGGTGTAGAATAAGTTTTCTGTATTGATTATGTAAATGGTTACCAGATAAAATACAGGATCCCCAGTTAAATTTAATTTTTAGATATATAACAAATAATTTTTTAATATAAGTGTGTCCCATGCAGTATTATATATTTATATGAAAAATCCTTTTTCTGAAATTCAGATTTAATTGCTATCTTGTATTTTTTAAATCTGATAACTCTGTGTATTTGGATAATAAAACTGAATCTTTGGGGGATTTCTTGTATTTGCACAGGTGACGATGAGCAGAGTGACTGGTTTTATGAGAAGGAATCAGGTGGAGCGTGTGGCATCACTGGAGTTGTGCCCTGGTGGGAAAAGGAAGATCCTACCGAGCTAGACAAAAATTTACCAGATCCTGTCTTTGAAAGTATCTTAACTGGTTCTTTCCCTCTAATGTCGCATCCGGGAAGAAGAGGTCAGTAGCACTTGCTGACTGCGGAATATGGTGGACTTAGAGTGCATCTAGAAATATCCACTGAAAGAGGATAGGCTAAAATGGAAATGAAAGTGTCTTAACACAAGATGCTATGAAGACTCATGTCAGACAGTAATTCATCTACTGTATTAATCACACGTTCTAATTATTAGAAAGGTTGACTTGCCTCCTTGCTAGGACCACTGTGAAAATGTTGAAATGTTATAAAGGTAAATTATGAGGAAAGAAAAGCCCTGAATAATACCCTAATTCTTAAATAATCCATAGTTGTGTGCTAACCTCATTAGAGCCCTTCCAGATGTTGCTTCAGATCTGTTAAGTGTGTTTTGCATTTTCCCCACTACTGTTCAGGATGTTTCCTTCCTCAGACTTATTTTGAATTCTGTACTGATAGGAACAGTGATCATAGAATCTCCTAAATTGAGGACTTTGATTTTCCAGGTTTTCAAGCTAGACTTAGTCGCCTTCATGGAATGCCTTCCAAGAACATTAAAAAATCAGGAGGGACCACAACTTCAATGGTAGGCATGCTTTTTTGTTTAATTGTCATGTTTGGAAATGTATCCATTTCTATGGAATAAAAAGCCACATCCTCATCCTTTATTCATATTCTAATGTTATACTTAAAAAATAATCCATTTTTTTGTAGGCTACAAACTGGACCAGTGAGATTCCCCTATAAACCAAATCTTCTAATGCTAATAAATTAGTTACGTTTTGAACATCTGGGGAATGGCATTCGAGGGAACCTGGCTCCTGTCCTCTTCCCCTGAAGGAATATCATTGAAGTGAGAGCCTCTTTGATGAAAAGATGGGGCTGTTTTTGCTGGAGGACTGGTATTCTTCCTTTAGTCAGAAGTGAACGTGGTTGGGGAGGCTTTCTAGGGATCTAGGTTGGCCCAGGGTGGATAGAACTACTGTAAATTTTATATATTTTTCTCTTTTATGATTTTTTTTTACATTGAATCCATTTATGTATTACTTGCTTTGCCAAAATGCTAACAAAAGCTAGAAAATGGAAAACTTCCAGATCTCACATAAGTATTCCTTAATGTTTATATTGTGACTGGTTAAGAACCAATTTTTTTATATCTGACTGTTGTAAATAAACATGATGCATTGACATTTATGGCTCATTTTTAGAGAAGTCTTAAATAACCAGCATTATTTAATATATTTGCATTTTACTCAGGGTATTTTAACAAGGGCTAAGATGAGTAGTAGGTAAGGTTGATAATCTTCACCAGAATTTCTGTTTTGTTCAGTTTGCTTTCTACTTGGAAAATCTGCTCTGTATTGCAAACTCATTGTATTTTATAGTATAGTGTTCATTGTACTATAAAAAGATCATCCTAGTTTTAAGCTAACCACAGTGATAACTAGTCTATGCTAGTAAAATCATTTGCTATTACTTTTTCAATTATCTGCTTTGTCTGATACCTGAAACCACTCAAAATTATCATTTTGGCTTCGAGCTTATGGAAATCATGTGAAAGCTGGTATTTCAACTAATACTGTATGCCTCTGAATCATATTGTCATGTTTAAAAGTGAGACCTGCTTGCATACCCTTGGCAGACCATATGTGTCACCGTGAGTGTCAGAAATACTGCATGAGCTTATTTTCACAAGCAGAGGGGAAAATGTAACATTTCTATTAATGGTATAATTTAGACACTCTACAACGTTCAGGCCATTTGAATTCTTCAAAATGGTATATTAAAATGATGAGTATTTTTTATTAAGTTCCAATAATTGATGAAAACTGTGATTTAATACATGTATTTTTATATTGTTGTATGGATTAATTGTTAATTCAGCATTTAATGGCTAACTTAAATATGATGATTGGGAAAGAAACTTAAAGTTGACATTTCTTTTACCTAAAGGTATTACAATCTGAAAGATTTCAGAAAACGTATTAAGCGGAAAGTGTGTGACATCTTTTAGATTGCTTGTCTAAACTGGAGAGCTTAAATTTGATAAAGTGCAACTTTGAGTATCTTTACCTTTGCATATTTGAAGTGATATTTTAGAGGTACAATAATGTGGTGTTTGGTCATTGTAAGTAAGCTTTTTTGTGCCATGTCCTTTGGAGTAAAAAAATCGTGATTTTCTTTTTCTGAATTGCATAAATGCTTTTATTTTATTTTGTATAATGACTGTCTTTGAGATCTGAATAAGTCACTTTAAAACCTTGGCCTATGAACTTTGCCTTACCAATCATGAATCTAGATGAATGCTCTCTAGTTTTTGGTTCAGTTTTACCTATTTTTATTTTTGGTTCACTGCTTGCTTGAGCATAGCTGGGATTTGTAGCCCATTTTCTAGGCTTATTGCAATCTCACTGTGGTATTTTATAGAAGCTATTACATCTGATAGGCTAGCTTCATGGTATTGATGATACATGGCTTAACCATAGTAAAAGCTGCCTTCCCTCTCTAAATTGTAAAAAGGTGATTAAGTTTCACTTGATGGAGATATACTATATGTGTGTGTTTATCATGGAACTAGTGCATTAGGCCATAAACTGTTTTCCTGGTCTACACTTTTTTGTATTCAAATTTTACTGAAGACAATGGGCTTCTTCAGGTTTTCTTTCTTTCAATCCTGAATTGTCCTTGTTTGGATTTTTAAGTACTGTAATTTTTTTTTTTCAATAAAATATCTGACATGGACAAGAAAGGTAAGAGTTCCAATTTGTGCTGATATTCTTAAATTCCTGCGAAGTGTTGTTGTTATTGTTGTTGCTCATACTGTCTAGACTGTATATAACAGTCTAGTCTTAAAAATCATAATCTCATAGAATGGTCATATTTAAACAGTACCCATGACATCAAGGAATAAGAATGAAATTTAACTCCTTAGATTATCACACTGGAAAGCCAGATTGCTTTGAAGAGACATTAATTTTCTGAGTAAAGTCAAACACATGTAGCTACTACCCATGAAACCCAATGGCAACAAAAGTTTTCTTTCTCTAACGCAGATGAATAATGACTACACGGATTTAGTGATTATCTTTGAAGGAAATGAGAGAAGAATCTTTTATACTGAAATATTAATGGATACATTCTTGGGGGAAAGTTTTCAGTTGGGTTTTTTTACTGTTCACTATAGTTATGTCCTATAAAGTCATCCTGAACACTCATTAGCAAATACTGAACCGTTGCTCCTAAGGGAAATACCAGGCTAGGTTCCTGTGAGCCTCTGGTCATGACATTTTTTATCAGTCAATCAGTACATAACCTTGTTTTACGTGTCTTTGTGTCTAAAAACACCTTACTTAATACAAATTGTTGATGCATTAACATTGAACTCATGACCAACAGCCCAATAACCCATACCTGAACAAAGCTGATCTAACACATGTATTTCTCCTCAAGGCACATCATGGCCCTCTTATACTTAGGAACCTGTGTCAGGATTTTAGCCCTGTGCTTGGGGTTCATTTAAAACAATGAATTGCCAACACAAAACTGAAAAATGTGGCATCAAATAAACCACAAAAGGACACTTGTTTACACTGTTAGAGCTGAAACAATGATGCTTACTATATGCCGTACCTCAGTCGGGAATGCACACATGCACCGGGGGACAAATTTTCACTGCTCCTGAATGACCCTAGAAGCACTACAAGAACTGACTTGATTGAGAGCGGGGCGCCTGGCTGGCTCAGTCAGTGGAGCGTGCGACTCTTGAAATCTCAGGGGTGTAAGTTCAAGCCCCGCATTGTACAGAGAGATGACTTAAAACTTAAAAAAAAAAAATTGATTTGGGGGTTACAAATACATGTTAGTGAGTAGGCAAATTTGCACATATGGAACTGTCAAATAGTAATGAGGATCAGCTCTGTTTAGTTTCATCAGGGGCAAAGTGGTCTTACAAAAAGGTTAGAGGTTTTGGTCTGGACTTGGTGAGTCCCCACTCTAGTTCTTCTTTTTACTTTTAATGACAACTTGAACCTTATCTTCTCTTTCTGTTAAATAGAGATAGTATTTAATCCGCAGAAGTATTATCAGGATTAAATGAGATTATATGTACATGATAGGTCCAGAACCATTTTTGTCACATAGTATATACTAAATAAATGATAGTTACTGTTATTATCAGATATGCCAAGTACAGAATCTCATTATGGGTCAAAATGCAGAATCTTAAGTTTTTCATATCTTATATATGTATCTTATATATCTTATATCTTATATATCATATCTTATATATGATACATCTTTATATTTAATATTTGAAGTGCTTTATATTGCAATCTTTTATGTTACCTTTATACTTCATTTATATTGAGCCAGCCTTTGTCTTTAATATGATGTGTAAAGAATAATTTTGAATGACTCTTAGATGACAGCCACTGCATTAAGTCTTAAACCCTAATTACATTTTAAAAACTGTTCTAAATACCTCTCAGGCCGTTCATTTGCAGAAAGACTTACATTGTTTAGGAAGTTTTGGACCAGAGTTACCTGATTCTTAAAAATAATTTTGCCCATATACATGAGGGGTCAATGCAGTCACAGTTCTGAGAATTTAATATTGAAAAAAAAATAATTATTGCTGTACTTCTGATAGAATGACACACTGGTTTATTGGAGCCCAGCTAGTGAGCCTCTAATATTTACCTCTTATAGGAGAATTAAGCAAATGATCATTAATACTGAGGAATATTCTGGGGCCATTATCCAGGAGATGCAGAGTGAATCTCCTATATTTCCAGAATTTTTGCATCAAGTACAATTTGGAGTGAATAATCCTCAGAATAATGATCCATCAGAGAATCTGTTCTGGGATATGGTACTTATAAAGTGAATCCAGTTACCCTGACTTAACCATAGCATTTCAGTTAGCCAAGATAGCCTAACCCTAAGCATCCTAATTGTTTCCTGTAGGTGAGAGATTTTTTTTTTTTTAAGTTTTTAAACTGATGGTCTTAGAACAAGTGTTAACACTCAAATTGAGTCGTCTGTTGAAAACTCAGGAAATAAATGACTCTGTTTAAAACATAATACCTAAAATCCAATGTTAATATTACATTAGGATTTGCACCTAAAGGTTGTAAGGTTCTACTTAAAAATTTTATCATCATTTTGGTCCACTTTTTGTTTGTTTGTTTTGGTTTGGGGTTTTTGTTTTGTTCTGTTTTGTTTTCTTTTTTGTATAGATGAAATGAGAACAACTATAGTGGTGATGGTAGTGGCTATTCTCTCAAAGAAAATGAATCTGATTTATACATGTTTCTCAAGTTAAATATCTGAAAAAAAATGTGAACATTAACCCTTAATCTAAATTGTCATTCTGTACAAGTAAGCATACTTTTATATTCAACAATGAAATAGCCCTCAAAATAATTTATATCTGTTTAGACTCTTGAGTTATTTCATTGTGTAAGAGAAGGGAATATTGTATATATTTTCTTTCTCTGATGTATATCATGAAAGACCAGAACAGATTTCATAAGTGGCATCTTGATAATGATAATGATACTATAATGATTTACTCTGTAAGTCTTGCTCAACCTTTGTTTTATTGTTTCTTAGGATACTGGAGTGGGAATATATAGTCTGATCTACAGCCTTTTACAACAGAAGGGCCATTTTAAATGGATTTGGTTTAAAGGAACTACATAACTTTTCTCTTAGACTAGTCTAAGAAATTTTATGATAGCAAACAAATTTAAAATGATTTTTTAAAAATACATAGGATGTGTGTCATCAATTGTACTCTGACCGTGTGCTAATTATCTAATATTTTTCAGGGGAATTTAATAACCAAGTGCTTAATTATAATCTCTGTGAATTGATTATTTGTTTGCATCCTTAAACCATTTTTAGATACTATGCAGAATCCAAGAATATATATTTAGAATTTTCTTATGTTCTAAATATATATTATATATCACATATATTCTAATCTATTACTGTATATGTTAGTAATTTAATTTTTATCTTATCTCAAAGTCAGCTTGAGATCCAGATTTCATGTGGGAAATTAATACTTTTTTCTTAGAACTAATTTTGGGATAAAGTAGATTTTGTATCATACAGAAGTACTGCTCAGTAGAATTATAATAAATATTTCTTCTACCATAGACATTTTAATAGTGTCTCTTGTTTAATTTAAAATTCTCTATTTTGGTGTCATTATCCTTTTTACATATATAAATTTAATACCTATAATATTTGAAAATTTGAATCTAATGATTTTTCATTCTGTTCCACTAAAAGTAGTATCAATACTAATATCAATATTTAGTCTTAATCCTATTATACTTTATAAAAAGTGGAATATTTACATGTTTAATAGTACAAATTATATTTATTCATTCAACAAGAATTTGAATTCTTATTCTGTTCTCCATATTAAGCTTTTAAAATCCATTAGGAAAGAATACAAAACATGTTCAATCTTGGTATTTTAATAATGCCAAATTTGACCACTTATAGTTTTTATCTACCTATTTAAATTGTCCTTGCTTTTCTGACTACTTAACGACTAGAATTGGCCTGGTTTCATATATTGTCATTTGGGTTTGTGATACTTCAGAAATCTGGAACCTAGCAAAGAGAATGTTAGTAATGACTTACAGTGATGCTTACTACATGCCAGACACTTTTCTAAGTTATATTTATATATTTTAATTCATTTAATCCTATTAACATTTACAACTTAAACATTTTTAAATTTGTTTTTCCTTTGCTATGCCAAAATTAATGAAATCTGGAAGTTTCTTCACTCTGTTGTCATGTTGCTAATAAATATAAATACATTTTCTTCATAAAATAGTTTCACTTCTGGTTACCAAACGCTATCAGAAGTGTGAGTTATTTTGAAAAATCTGCAGCCTTCTTTGCTGTCTTAAAGAATGAGCACAATCAAGTTTTGTGCCATAATAGAGATGATAAGTAAAATGTTCAACTGCTTCCATCGGATTAATCACTGGGACCAAATCCTCCATTCCAATCTTTTTCTTTGCGTCTCAGGTAGTATATAGTACCTTGTTCTTGGTCTTAAGCATCATCCAATTCCAGTTTGCTTTCTTGCACTGTTTCTGCTGTTTTCTCAGCTTACCCTCCATGGTTCCTCATTATCTCTCCAAACCTGTGCAGTGTCCCGAGGAGCTGTCACATCTCTGTTTCAACCATGGTGATAGCCTCTGTATTTCTCTTGATCTGCTCCTTTCCTACCCCTTTTTAGTGGAACTTGGGTAAACTTCATACATGAGGATTTGGTAGCTGGGACTTTAGGTGTGAGTTACCTTACCAACTCACTGGGGAGGGAATTGGCAGACAGAAAGGCATGGATGGGCAAGGCTTAAATTTATAAAACAGCATGGAATATTCAGGAAACTGAATCCAGTGCTGCTGTAGTATGTATAAGGTATGCTTGTGTGGAGAAGTATATGGTAGACAGGGTTTGTTTGGCAAAGTAGGCAGGAATTAGATCATTTCCAACTCTGGTCCATGGGAATGCATGCGAACTGATGTAATGTCAGGGGTGGGGGGAGGGATGGTTAAGCTAATCAGATTTGTCCTAAGAGATCACATGGACAGCAGTATAGAGGGTACATTAAGTGGTTAGAAGATTAGGGATCTAAGGTCTGTCCGTGTCCCCCAGTAGAGGGGATCCACAGTACACTGAACCCCTATATTTTACTGGACTCAATAATCTGATTGACTTTTGAGTAGTATCCATTCATTCCAAAAATATTGAGTCTTTACTGTGTTCGAAGTACTGTTCTAGGCCATGACAGTTCAAGTAGTGAGCAAGGTAGACAAGGTTCCAGGAGCTTATATTTTAATGAGCATAAATAAACTTGGTTAGGAGAGGAGGGTAAGTAAATAGAAATGGCCATGGAGAAGATTGAACAGGGTGATGTGAACATGAAGGTGATTGGAGTAATATGATTTGCAGGCTGCAATAATTTTCAGCCTTGGCTAATCTAGTGCTTTCTTCTCGTCACTCTTGTCACAACCTGGGAAAAGAAACAAGGGTGTGCATTACTCAAACCTGTTTATTCAAGAAGTTGAGGTAGGTCCTAGACATTTCTCCAGTTTCCGGACCAGACAGATCACAGTTTTTAAATGTCACTATAGGTAGGCCTGCACATGGCAAAGAATGTCATTTTTATTTATAAGGAACAACTAAAAAAAATTGATTTTTTTTTTTTGCCTTTTGATTTTTTGATTTTTTTTTAATACTAAAAGTTTTCAGGTGCCAAATATTTATGTAGTGTTTGGTTTACTTCTTTGGATTTCATCATGATGTCTGTTTTGAAATTTGATATTGTGGTGTAGTAGTTCTGCTTTTGTGGCCACTTAAATACTGTGCAGGGTGAATAGTTCTATTACATTTTTAAAAGTACATGGACTGCCATGCTTTCTTTTTTAAAAATCTTTTTTCATTTTGCCATTTGTGCATAAGTTCTCAGGTTAGCACATGTTAGTAAAGAAAAATGGCTTGTTTAAAAATTGGGTTTTTTTTAATCTCCTTAAAAGCAAATGATTTTAGAAAATGTCGGGATTATGTTTATCATTTTAAAATTACTCTCTTGTATCCTGAGAAACCTTTGAAATATGTTCTAAAATGTTCTTTCTTTAGATTGGTAACCATTTGATTCCACAGATGGAGATTCAATACCCCTCTTCCTTTTTGCTCTTTAAAATGGTGGTGACATTGCCAGAGTCCCCATTTCTTGTATCTTTCTTTCTTTTTTTCTTTTTTTTAACTTTTTTGTATCTTTCTTTTTTTCTTTTTTTCTTTTTTTAACTCAAATCGGAGAAACAGAAATGTTGCAAACATTTCACCTTCTTCAAAGCTTCAGCTTTGGTTTTCTGCCTTTTATGTTGCTGATAGAATTATTCTGATGGTCTATAAAACTCAGTTTTCTAATTTGCCTTCAGATATGTCAGATATCTTTTATCAGAAAAGTTCAAAATCAATGATGGGTAGAACACTTCCAAATAATATTTAATAAGCACTTTCTATATTGAAGTCACCTGCAAATCCTCCAGCTGAAGGTCAATTTGAACAACTGAGAATTCACAAAGAAGTCTTAAATAGAAGGGGTTCCCTGTACTAGAGTTAGAAAATGCTAAGCAGGTATTTGCTGCCTGTCATCTGAGCAACAGGATTCTGAAACCAGAGATGCATGCCCACAGGTATTTATAAATATTTTAAGCCAGTAAAACCTGTAAAATTTTTGTTGTTAAATGACAGTTGTCTAAAACATCGGCGAGTGCTTCCTGAGGGAATAAAGTAAAAGTTTCATGAACTGTTTGGATGCAAAAGAAGCGATGACTTGAGCCATCCCCAATATAGCATCTTTCTCTTAGAACTTCATACATAGTGAAATCTGGTCATTGGCTGTAGACAGTTCACCATGATAGCGTTGCAGGTGCATTTATCTTTAGGCTGCAGTGTAATTGTAGTAATATTTAATAGCATGCACTTGGTCTTTTTTAGGTCTTCCAGATTTGTATTGAGAAATACTTCTTTAGAATCTACAGTCTTTAAAAAGTAAACAGTTAATTACTTAGCCTTCCTCCCATTCCATTTCATTTACATGTGTTTTTTATAGACTCTTCTAATTTTTTGATCCACAGAAACACTTTATAAAAGTGTCTTATATCATTTGTTGGATAAATAAATAAGTATCTGTTATATCCAACTCAGAAACTCGGTGTCTTGCCTGTTTGTTTTCAGCCACAGATATCTTGGTTCATTTGTACACATGTCATGAAGACTCATGATGTCTTTGTTGTGGGAAAGGCCACGAATACAAAAATAAGTAAGATACGCCTTTATCCTCACTACCTTACGGTGTGGTTAATAAAAATTAACTGGGAAAGACAAGAGAGGGGAGACCTTACATTGGTTAAGAGAAGCAAAACCCAAGTGGTTTTTCATTCTTTAATTTAAATTTTAGTTTATGTGTTCTCCTTAATCCTTCACTCTTCCCACATCTAGCCATGTCTGAATCTTATTTATCTGTCCTGTTAGCCCCTTTGTTTCAGTGCCTTAGGGTAGTTACTCATAACCTTCCTTTTTTTTTTTTTTTTGATTTTTTTTTTTAAATTTATTTATCTGACAGAGAGAGAGAGAGAGATCACAAGTAGGCAGAAAGGCAGGAAGAGTGAAAGGGGGGAAACAGGCTCGCCGCTGAGCAGAGAGCCCGATGCGGGGCTCAATCCCAGGACCCTGGGATCATGACCTGAGCTGAAGGCAGAGGCTTTAACCACTGAGCCACCCAGGCGCCCCATAACCTTCCATTTTGATAACGTATTAAGTTTGTCCCTGGTCTGACTTCCAGTTTTTATTCCTCTGTTCCATATCGTATGTAACTCCAAGTAAGCTTTTTTTTTTTTTTCAAACATGGTTATGCCCAAGCCAAAAAACAGTTTTCACTTCCTTAACCATAAAATCTAGGTTTGTTCCTTTCTACCTTCACTGCTCACCTGGGAACTATAACACTTTACTCCTTTCCAGATGATCTCATGTTCTCACACACCCACGCCTCCTTCAGCTTTCTCCTGTTCAGCCACATTCATTCATACTATAGCTTTACTCACAACAGTACATCTCTCTCCTTACTGTTTGATTCATACCCTTCAAGGAAGAGTTGAGATTCTTTACCTTTTCTTCAAAACCTTCTCCAACTCATCATGTTTAAGAGAACATTCCATCTTCTGAAATGGCATTACCCCTCCTGTCTCTGTTTTATTCTTTATTCTGCTTATGTTTGCATTATATCTACAAGTACATAGAGCACCCCCATGGCAGGAATCCAGCTCAGGCCCTTAGGATGTGCTTAATAATTTTGAGAATGTTGGTGGAGATTACTGGTTATCACCCTCTGTTTTTTTGGGGAGTTTTCCACCTCTGGTTATGAAGCCAGTTCAACCTTAAGTAACATCCTTTCCTACCAAGAGTAGTGTCTAAATTCTTCATGGTTTTTAATTTGTCTTTTTATGTATGTATTCCGTGATGTGATGGCAGATGGGATTTCATGTGACAAAGCACAAGAGAAAAGCTGAATTGATGCCTGGTGCGCAGATACAGGGCTTGTGTACCTTTTGGTTGGAGAACTCTTAGATGTTGCTATTGAGTAGGGATTTCCCTTGGAAATAATCTCCTAATAAGTAATTTCCTGCCTCAGAGGTGGTGGGTGGACAGTGTTGAGTCCACTGGCCAACATTCTTTTTTTTTTATTTAGAACTTTATAGAAGAAACTTTATTATAGAAAAATAAAACTCTTAATCCTGTTTACCAGGGTCTAGCTCATGGGTAAATAGGAAAACTTTACTCAAATAATATGAAGGTTCAGATATGTAGGATGTAAAAATTCCGGAGCCTTAATATACAATAAAAATGACTGTACTTAACAGTATTATATCACATACTTGAAGTTTGTTAACAAAAAAGTTCTTTTTTAAAAAAAAAAGATTTTATTTATTTATTTATTTGTCAGAAAGAGAGAGAGTGCGCACAAACAGGCAGAGGCTGAGAGAGAAGCAGGCTCCCCTCTGAGCAAGGAGCACAATGTGGGACTCGATCCCAGGACCCTGGGATCATGACCTGAGCCGAAGGCAGACACTTAACTGACTCCCCCAAAAAAGTTTTTGTTTTGTTTTTTTTTTTTGCAAAGCAGAAGACAGGGGGCACTCAGTGTGCTGACTTTCACTGAATTCCCCTGACCTAATAAAGGTTTATCATGTCACCCATCCACTATGGCCTCTTTTTAGTATAACATTTTTATTTTTATTTATCTATTTTTTTAGTTTTCTTTTTAAATTCAATTAACATAGAATATATAATTAGTTTCAGAGGTAGAGTTCCTCGGTTACATATATGAATACCCAGTGTTTATTATAGTTTAGCATATTTACATGATAAATTTTGAGCTTCTGCTGTGCTGTAGGGTAACAGTAGTAACATGTTAAGATCGTGGCTAAGGATTGGGATCAGGGAATCAACTTTTTTTTTTTTTTAATAGACTCCCTGTTTCGAAGGTATCTGGCGCCTCCAGTTTCTGAACCTTTCTGAAGTCTGCTGCTTTAGTCATCTTGCTTTTTGTTGCCACTCTATCCCCACCCATCTTACACTAAAGAAGGATGAATGGCCAGCTTTGATTTTCATGTGTAATTTTGTTGAAGTACCTTATTTGGTGATACCTTCTTTCCTATTCTCTTTGTCCTAGGGCGTGTAATTTTGCCTTTTTACTCTTCCAAGTCATGTTAATAGGGCTTTGGGAGGGAGCTGAAATCCACGTATGATCAGTGGGTTATGTGTATTAGCAAGTCCTACCTAGTGTCCTTTTCTTTTAATTATCATTGTTATAAAAAAAAAAAGTAATAGATGCACAGGTTTTCGACAAAAAAGTACCCAGTTTCTCCCATGCCCATCTGTGCAAAGATAGCATCTGTTCCTCTGCACCTCAGTGTTTACACTTTAAAAACATGTCGGAAGGACGCCTGGGTGGCTCAGTGGGTTAAGCATCCAACTCTTGGTTTCAGCCTAGGTCATGATTTCAGGGTTCTGGGCTCAAGCCCTACATTGGGCTCCGCACTCAGTGAGGAGTCTGCTTGAAATTCTCTCCCTCCTTCTCCCTCTCCCCACCACCCCTACTCTCCCTCTCTTTCTCTTTCTCTAAAATAAAATAAATCTTAAAGCCAGATTGTAAATTATACTTATTTTTCATTCATTTGGCTACATAATATTTCATTATAATGTACTAATAAATAATTTATTTCTCATATCAGCTTTTATGTAACTAATATTAAGGGACAGAAATATTTACTGAGTTCTTATTATTTGCCAGGTGGTGTTTTAATCTCTTTATGTATCTTAATTCATTTAATGTTCATAAAAAGGCTACTGGGGTAAATATTCTATCTTCTAAACCAGGAAACAGGGACAAATGGCTTAAATGACTTGTTTAAGGCCACAGCTAGTAATTGGTAGTGTCAGAATATGAGCTCTGGCCTCATGGCCAGATCCCCATGGATCCCCAAGCTATACAGCCTCTCCTTCAAGAGTAAAAAACATATTTAGATTTAAATTTTAGTTTCTCAAAAAATGTCTGGGCCTAATTGGTCAATTTCATGAATATATTGGGCAGATCGGTCTGAGTTTGCTTGATTATGTTGAATGTGTTGAATTGGATCTCTGTTTTATTTTTCACTGTAATAGTTTTCATCAAGTAAATATGTTGTCCGTTCCTCCTGTCAACTCTTCACTTCTAACTGATGTGTTTTCTCTTCTGTCCTTTGATTTAACCTGTTGTTTAACTTATTAGGTCTTTTCTGACATTTAAAATTTTTCTTTCTCTAATCTATTCGAAAGTAAATTTTCTGTTACCTATCGGTGGGGTATTCTTCCTCTCCAGAAAGGTTAGTGCAGCAATAAATGTTTAAATAGCATTTGATATTTTGTAACAATCTCCATCCATCCTGTGGTATAAGTGGTATGGTAATTCCCATTTTATGGATTCACAGATTTTCAAAGCATTAGCTTCATTAAGAAGGATCAGAGCTAGGTCTCAATTCCAACCCTTTTACAAACAAAAATTTTCAGAAGTTTGTACTCTCTTCTGTATTTTTTGCTGAAGCTACAGTGATATGTCTTGAAAATACCACAGGGCTTGAAACTTAAATTTCTTGTCAAGTTGTAGAGGTTGTCCTCTTCAAAATTTGATCGGATTCTCATTTCGAGGAAAGTGTCAAGAATTTTTGTCATCAAATTCTTAATTCACACTTTTAAATTGTTGCTGATTGTATTGAAATAAATAATTTGATTCATGCTGCAAATTTGGTATTAGCCTTTTTGATATTTATTAATATCATGACTTTTCCCTAACCTACTTCCTTGGATGGCTTTATAAAATAATAGTACATTCCCAGCCTTTGGTGTTGACTGTTCATAGGAAATACCAATTAATCTAATTCTTCTTGATTAAACAAAATCTTAGCGTCATCTTGTTTCCTCAACAAATTACTGCATGTATTGTATATCTTGCTAACACATTTGCTGACACGTTATTGTGTATATTGTATCTTATGTTTGTAATTGAAATGCCTTTATTTCTGTTGGAATGCTCCTTGAGGTGCTAGCTGACTAGCTGACTGGAGGAATTCTCTCCTCCTATTTTTCCCAACATATTACTCCCAGCTCTACAGTGTAGCACTGTGAAAGGCAAGAAGGGCAAAGCAGATGCTTTATATACGAGAAAGGGCTTTTCCACAAACACGCATGTACATATTTTCTTTTTAGATTATCTTATTGTTGGTCTGTTATCCTTGATTTCATTGAGACACTAGAAGGGCATACACTGTTTCCACAACAGTCATAATCATAAACTTTGTTAAAAGTGAATTAAGATATGAATATGTATGAAGAAATTAGATGTTCTAACCATGAATATATGGCATCAACGTGTCTTGTGTGAATTACAGACTTTACTCATTTCTGGGCCATTTGTTTTAGATATAGATTAAATATAGATAATTACTCGTCTGACAGGTTACTTTATTACTTTGATAGATCTCAAAGTACCGCATGCAGTTATAATGTTATTATTGTAATAATTTGGATTCACTAATAACCAGAATTAACATTACATGAATTAAAATTTTAAAATTGGAACTTGATTTTGTTTAAAGTCAGTTTTACTTCTGGTGGTTATTTTGACTTAATAACAGACTATACCTTTTAATTGAAGTTTTTAATTATTTTTAAGCTCATGTTAAATATAAAAATGTTTTGGAACTCTTAAAAATTAGAGTTAGAATATTAACTTCCATAGGTTAATCAGTTCATTTTTGTCTTGCGCCTCTTGCTTTAAAAAATTATTGAATTTATTTGTAAATGTGCATCATGTGATAGATGTACTAAACTTAAAATTTATTTCACTTTTATGAGCGCTTAGCCGAATACCCAGCACATCTTACGTGTTCAGTCATTGTTTTCCTATATAACTCTAATACCTTGTCTTGCAAGAGTGTGTGTTTTAGAAAGATATTAAATGGTTAAGCTGTTTCAAAGTTATTTGCACACCCTCATTAAGATTTGTTACCTGAAGGAATAAAATTAAAAGATTCTAATCTAGTTATCCTGGTTTTAATCCATATTTTTTATTTTATTTTGTTTTGTGTTTCAATGAGGATTCCACGTTTCTGGTTCAAAGAGGTTTCTACCTGTTTTTCAGGTTAAGGCAGTTCTTTAGAAAAGCAGATCTATTCTGGCTATGTAATGCATTTTATTTAATTTTATAGTTTTTATGATATCATATATTAGAGATTGCCAAAAATATAGAAAAATTTTAGAGAACATTTTTGGATTTGATGGATTACCACTCTTGAAAGGGAAACAAAACACTAAATATTTCTAATCCGCATTATTTACCGCATGGGTGGTTAAATGCTACTTTAAGCCTCATAAAATTAAAAGGGAGAAATCTGCCAACTGTAGCAAGAATTGGATTTAGGAAGAGTGGTACAGAGCCAAAATATTGCTACAGAATTAAATGTCAAAAATCTTCTTTAATAGTAGATATATAGTTCACAGTGCCTGGTTATGATTAATACATTTAATCTAAATCACTGAAAGTTGCACTCTCCTTTTCCATAAAATACAATAGGACACAAATCAGTTTTACTGTAGATGGATAACAATTGGAAAATAATGCATCTTCCCGCCCAATAAATTGTCAGTTATACCTTTTAACTAAAATCAATTCATCTTTCCAAAATTTATTGCAATTTCTAATAATAAATCTCCTCAAATGTTTATTCATTTGGTTTTTGATACATTTGTGCCACTTTTGCTATGGTCTAATGTTTTCTCTTTTGATTCATTGTAAATTAGAAAATCTATTTTGAGTCAGTTTTCTAGTTAAGAAGTTAAAATCTATAACCTAGCACCTTTTTTCACTCTCCTTTGTACATTTTAATACCCTTGAACTTGAACTTAAATGCAATCCAGTAAATTCTTTTCAGAAGGAGATTAGAAGACTTTTCAATGTAACTTCTTGAGTAAGGGCCAGATTCATAAAACAAGCACTTAGGAGGCTGATGATTGTTGCCATAGATCCATTTTGGAATCAAAAAGAGGAGAAAGAAATACAAGGGGTTGTGTCATCATTTCATGTAAGTATTTAGTACAAAAAAGAAGAAATGCCCATTTGAATTAGGATCAGATATTGATCATATTGGTTGTCTGCTATTATTTTCTTTTGATTGCAGTAATCCAGAAATGTCATTGAAAGGAAGCACAGATAACCAGCTATGTTCAGTCTATTTCCCACAGAGAGGTCTTCCTCTTACTAATCTTCAGATACACTTTTTAATCTCCGTGTATACATTTCAGATTATTCTCTTTTAATGTATACTGAATGTGCAGTCACATTGGTTTTTCACATACACTGTGTTTTAGAATGTAATCATTGTGATGTTTTTAATTTCATACATGATACGTGAGTATCTCTTATTCTTTATACTGTTAGATTACCACTAGACTTAAATCCTTCAAATACTATATGGTGAACACCGACTCATGTCATTTTAATTTTATACCTTCCTGTACACATTCCACAGTGAATATGTATTAAAAAAGGTACCCTTTTTTTTCTATCTCTGCCTCCATTGTGCTATTTTTTAAAATTTGAAAACAAAGTAAGAATCAGTTGACTTGCCCAAAAATTACATAAAAATGTGTTTGCAATTAACATGTTCTGAGGTTTGGTGTTAAGTCTATAGTTTTTATTTTCTATCAAAATTCTGAAATGGATTTTTGGAATGGATACTATTAGAAATGAAAGTGACATTAATTTGAATTAAACCTGCAACTTCTTAGCAAATTTGTATCACTGCTAATAGATAAGATGCCGTAAGATTAATTTAGCAGTTTAAAAGGTGATTTTTGTGGCCAGAATAGCCAAAATAGAATTCATTGTTTGGGCTAACTACATGGTGAAGAAAACAGAGACGTTTTCTAAGACAAAGATGAGACATGAATTACAGCTTTTACTTATTTATCTAAAAGTAGTGCTGCTTTTTTTTTTTTTTAAGCTGTGAACCTAATAATGTTTTTGATATATGGCTTCTTTAATACAAAGTATAATATTCATTTGGACTTAACAAATTAATTTGTCTTAACAAATGCCAAGTTTTCATAAATTTAGCTAGCTGTAAAAACTTTAAAAGTAATCTCTGACTTACATGTACTTCCTAATCTGATTTTCCCATCACATTAAATATAAAAGTAAATCAGATCATGCTCTTTGAAATAACAAATGATAAACCAATATGCTCTGCCTTTCTTTTTAAAACACCAGTAACAGATTGGAGTGTTATTCCTCTGGCGGTTTTTTAAACATTGGCTAATGATAGTGTCAATTTATTGGTTAAGTGTTAGGATTTTGCTGTGTTACTGTAACTTATGAAGACTTTAACAACAGCTATAAATCATTTTTCACCTTTGTGTGGTAGTTTTGTGAAGGACAACAGGTTTGTTCTACCCACCTTTTGGGAATTTAAGGCTTTGGGAAGACAAGTAAGTGACATAATTAGGAAGAGACAGAGCCAGGACCAACCTGCTGATTCCTGGTCCCATAGACTTTTCCATACCCCCACCTGCCTTTCTTTACTCTCTCCAGTTGAATGTGAATCCATCCTGGAGGCTGAAATTTTCTTTTTTTTTTTTTTTTAAAGATTTTATTTATTTATTTGAGAGACAGAGATCACAAGTAGGCAGAGAGAGAGGGAGAGGGGGAGAAGCAGGCTCACCGCTGAGCAGAGAGCCCGACGCAAGACTTGATTCCAGGACTCTGGGATCATAACCTGAGCTGAAGGCAGCGGCCTAACCCACTGAGCCACCCAGGCGCCTTGGGGCTGAAATTTTCTTAATGTTTTCAGCCATAGTTTGAGGAATTGCCATGTAAATTTTTACTGTTTTCAAGCAAAATAAATGTTTTGAAGGAGATCAGTGAGTAATCTATCTCTATCTTTTAGTTCACTCTCTTGGCCACTCACTCAGCCTAACTCTTGTTTAGCCTTTCATTCTCCACTTTCTTCCACCCTGTCCTCAACTCTCCTTAAATCCTAATGTGATCCTTCTGACCCATTTGACTTCTAACTTGAAATCTCTCAGTGCCACCCCTTGGTTTCTCAAATAGCATGTAAACTCCTTTCTCCTGTCTAGGTGTTTGCCATTAGGGCTTCTGCTAATCTTTCCATCTCTGTGTCCTGATTCTCTCTGGTTGATACATCCTGAATGTGCCTTGCACTTTCCAGCTTTTGTCACTTTGTTCCAACTATTTTTACTATTTGTGACATCACACTTCATGTCAGTCTGTGGAAATCTTGCCCATTCATCAAAATACATTTTAGTTAAAACCTTATCTGGAAACTTCCCTACCAGAAGGCATCTCTCCTGTCATTCAGCGGCCTCACTCCCATCCCCTCATGACTCACAGAACCATGAGTTAGCCCCTTCTGGTAGAGTGCAAGCAAAAACCATGGAACTGGAAATCAGAATAAGTTCTCCGAAATCCATGATTTACTGGCTGTGTAACCTTGGAGAAATCACTTTTTGAGCTTTAGTTTCCTCATCCCTAAAATAAGGATAATAAAAGATAAGATGAAATAAGGTATGTAATAGGACTTCGTGAACTGTAAAGGAACCATTATTACTCACTCATTTCAGGAGTCCAAAGCTCAGATGCCTTCAGGGGCCAGGCAGATAATACACAGATACATATACACATATATACAAAGTAGCTTTGTGTTCAGGACCTTGCTGCATGCTAGAATGGGCATTCCTAGCTCAAGATATTAAAATTCAAAACATTTTAAGATACTTTGCTAGCCAAGAGAAAGAGAGAGAGAGAAAGGAAAGAAAGAAAGAGAGAGAAAAAGAAAGACCAAAAAAACCTGTTTACTGGCCAAATACTGCTGTCCCATTGTGTCCGTCACTTTCCACATCTGAGTAAAGCAATATTGCATTCCCACAAACCCTTGCATGTTGCAGGTGCCTCGTGAACCTTGGAAAGGTCAGTGGGCAGGTAGATGACTTGAATGGAGTGGGTAAGTGAAGTTTAAATGTATAATGTGGGAAATGAGATACTTGCATTTTAATCACTTTTTCTGATCAGTAAGCAAGAGGTATAAAGACATGGTATGGACCATGGTTTCTCTTTTGGTCCTCTAGTAAAAACTTCCTGGGTTTGTGCTGTGCACAGTTTTGCCTTAACTCTTTCTCAACTAGTATTGACCAGAGAAGCACTATTATAGTTGATAGAGAATTCAGGCATTTTTCTGTAAGAATGTTATTTTCTCTGTCCTCTGTATTGGTGGGCTCTGGCAGACTGAAGAGAGGTGTGTAAGTCTAGTGCCTTTTCCATTCAATTGCTAGTCCCTCTGATCCTTGACAGTTAGCTGAAGAAAAGCCTGATGCTTGAGATTTAATGATTCTTTTCCCTGGGATCCAAGAAATATGGCTGTTTATTTTCTCATCTTTAGAGAGTTAAATGTATCTTATCCAATGTGTTAGAAGCCACTTGTAAAACTCAGATTTAGGTACAATTAATTCTTGTGTCTTTCAAAGGAGGTAGTACAGGCTTAGTTCAATGCTAAAATAAAAGCCAAGGGCCCAGGGACTCTAATGTGTCTGTACTCTTTATATTTTTCTCATATTTACCAATGAAATGATCATCTCTGCAGTTACGGGATGAAAAGGTGGTGCTAAATGACCTTGATATAAGGGAAATTCTTTTCTAGTATGATGACCCAAACCATTGTGTTGTTCTACAAAACTAAGTCAGACATAAGCTTAGCTGTAGTTTAGACTCATTAATAGAAACTTGACCGTTACTAGATTAATTGAATACAAGTAAATGAAAGCTTTGTTAATTTGATCTGAGTGGTACAGTGCTTACATCAAGAAAGAAGTAAAATCTTTTGACCTTATTTAACTGCCCTAGAATGTCTAGTAAAGAAAGGATGCCCCTTCTGTGAGGAATACTTGCGACATAAAAACCATTGCCTACCAAGTTGTCTGGCACAAAGTCCTTTGAAAAAAAAATTTCCCTTGAAGTTATTTCCATATTTTCTTAGATTCTCTTTTAGAGTGTTTGTCCACTTAAAAAGTAATTAATTGATTCTGCTCTAGGTTTTTCAGTTGCCTAAATAATCTTCCTGTTCATAAATACAGAACTCTCCAGCTATATACAAATTTTAAACCTCTTGATTTACAGTGTTATGCACATGTTGTATTTTTAAGTTTGGGGACATTTAGAGCATGTAGAACAACTGGGTGTCTTTCAATCATCCAGTTCATTTCTGTTTAGGAAGTATTTATTTAAACATTAAGTAGCATGTGCCAGGCATCATTCTCTATGTTTGGTGATAACACCAGTAGCCTGAAACAGACAAAAATCCCTGTCTTTGTGAGCTTACATTTTAGTAGGTAGCACCTGTCTGTCAACCTCTTGCTAAGTATAAAATCTAGAAAGCTGGGTGAGCTTTGTTCTTGTCCTTCGAAGAGCTTACACTCTAATTACAGAAAGAGATACAGAGAATCACAGCATAATGGGCCGAGTTCTAGGAAAGAGGTGCTGACTGAACACAAAAAAAGTAAGGGGCACCTCACCCAGCTTCAGAACAGCAAGGAAGTGGTGTTAACTGTGGACTAAAGATAAAGCTGAGCTGTCGGGTTGAAATGGGCACAGCAAGTGGGTCTCATGGAGCTCTGGGAGTGACCCCTCAAGGACTGGGACCTGAGATCCATCTTCCAGAAGTGATCGGTGTTGTCCACATGGAGAGAGTGGGGCAGACGCTCCAGACAAAAGGAAAAGCATGAACGAGGCATGGCATGAAGTAGTGTGTTTGCTGGCAGCCGTAGGCAGGCAGGCCTTCGAGAGTGGGATTTGTAGATGGGGTCACACCGGATAAACAGAAGAGGCAGGAGAGGGTGGCCCTTGCCCACCTGGGGATTGTCCAACTTAATGAAGCCAGTCAGGCCCTCGGGAAGATTTTTAATGACATGACATGTGGCTTCACATTCTTTCATACGTAAGAAAAAAAAAAAATTGTATAGTAGCACCAAGCAGGACCAAACAACTTTTGCTTCTTCTTTTTTTTTTTTTTTTAAGATTTTATTTATTTATTTGACAGACAGAGATCACAAGTAGGCAGAGAGGCAGGCAGAGAGAGAGAGAAGGGGAAGCAGGCTCCCTGCCAAGCAGAGAGTCCGATTCGGGGCTCGATCCCAGGACCGTGAGATCATGAGCTGAGCCGAAAGCAGAGGCCTTAACCCACTGAGCCACCCAGGCGCCCACTTTTGCTTCTTATTTTTTGAAATCGGTCCCACCTGGAAGACTTTTCTTTTTACTTCTTCCTGGTACGTTGCTCTGTTCATAATCACTAAAGTTTTCCTCCTTCATCAGAAGAGTCTTAAAAATACCCTTTTAAGTTATTTTCAGTCTGACTCCTGTAAATAAATGGCTCTGCATCCCCATGACTAGTCCCATCCTTGTTACATAGGTTTCAGTTGTGTTTAGAATTTATACTATTGGTTTTATGTGTTCATAGCGGAGTATTTGTTTAGCTTGTTCTCTCCATCAAATTACCTCCTCTGAAGGGGTAGGTTTCCTCTTCTGATGGCCGCTGACAAGAGTTTGTGACTGTGACCT
This sequence comes from Mellivora capensis, assembly GCA_004024625.1. NCBI lineage: Eukaryota > Metazoa > Chordata > Mammalia > Carnivora > Mustelidae > Mellivora > Mellivora capensis. Next base: position 47,390 of record PISX010003774.1, on the reverse strand, counting down.
GTCTTACTCTCCATTATTTTAGGAAGTTAAAGTCTATTTCAGTTGATATGCGCAGCGCTCTGTATGAATGGTGGTGGTACTGAGAGAACTACATACAAGGTATTTCTGAGTTCAAGATTTGCTAACTTTCATTTTATTTTTCCTCATAGTTCATTTTAGAGAGCATTTAATTATTTGGGATTTTTTTTTTTTTTTTTTTTTTTACAAATGTCACATATTGGATAATGTCTTAAGGTTCAGTCAATTTTAATAGGTTAAATGCTTCTTTAAAGAAAAAGAAAAACAACCTTTAGGCTTTTTAATGATGAAGCCATCTCTATGGTTATAATTATAATGTTTGAAAACACAACTGTATGCTAAGAAAAAGAAAAAAAAAATCCTTCCCATGGAAATAGCTTCCCAGTAGGTAGGTCAGTAGTCTTGGTTATTTTCTGAGGCCCTGTCATTGGACCCAACGCTGTTCAGGTATCAGAATTAAGTCACTGCTCTGAGTTGTCATTTGCAATTGAGTGTCTGGTTGTGTAGCTGAGAAGACTCTTAAGTTAAGCAGAGACTATAACTCTCTTCTTCATTGTCTTTCTTTTCCATCCTCTTCAAATCCCTTTAACACTCCTGTCCTCTTCCTAGGTCACCACTGTACCCCTGGCTAATGATTCTTCCAAGCCTTTCTCAACTTTCTCTCTCTCAGCTCCTTTTTGGCATTTGTCATTTTAGCTCCTTCCTGTTGGAGCTCCCATCTTGCTTTCTCTTTACGGTACCATCTCTGTTTTCTCCTTCCTCTGCAACTACTTCTCTGCCCCTGGCCTGTTTTCCTGGCTCCTTTTTTTCCTCTATCTTGGATATTGGCATTCTCATGTTTGTTTGGTGTTTGTTTTTATTCTTGGTCAGAGCGCTTCTATTGTACTTTTTCTTTTGTTCTAAGAGCTTTCAGTTCTTACCTCTCTGCAGAAGGCAACAAGGTCTTTTCGTGTTGTGCCATGTGCCCTCTAGCCCAGTAGTTCTAGGTACCTTTTTTTTTCCATTCCCATATACCTGAGAGATAATAACACATTACCTCACTATGATGATTCCCTCAGGTAACAGTTCTTAGCTGTAGGTGAGCATCATAGCTCAGTCCCACCACCTCCACCTTGGGGAACAGCATGGATAGTTTGAAAATCTTACCACAATAGTTCTGACACATGACCTGTGGCCATGTCCCTTCTCCTAATCCTGATCTCTGCCTTTCCTTTCAACATTTAAGAATCACCCTTCTTCCCCCCTCCAAAAAAAAAAAAAATTTTTTTTCAGCTCCTTTGTGGTCATCTCCAACAGGTTATGACTTGACTTGATGCTCCATTATTTATTCTTATCTCTTCTAAAGCATGTCCAAACCTTTAATTGAAGATTTAGTTTATATAAGTAGTACCCATGTTGATCACATTTTAAATGAAAATCATCATCAAGTTGAAGAATAAGAAGGTATTGAGATTTGCAATGTACCAGGTACTTTGTAAGGTCTGGAAGCCCAAAGTAACAAATGAATCACATCTCTAATCTTAAGGAGTCTACAATTATTAGGATATATATAGACTAATGCTCTGCTAAGAAAAGTTGTGAATGTTACAACATAGATAAAAGCCAGTTGCACTAATGAGAATGGAATAAGTAGAGTGATCACTTCTACTAAAGGGCAATACAAAAAGAATATTAGAGCTGTACCTTTGACTGAGGAGGTCTTCCCACAAGGAATAGGAAGGGTAGTAGTATATAGTAGAAAGACCAGGCAATTGGAATTAGAAGGGACTCTGTATGAGTTGCCACTACTGTTACACGATCTTAGGCAAAGTTACTTGGATCTCTTATCTCCCCCATCTTTTATTTACTTTCCATCATATGACTTTCTTTCCTTTATAGCATTCACTGCAATCTGAAATTATCTTTTTTTTTCCCCCTAGTCTGGTGTCTCCATCTATAAGAATGTCAGCTTCCAGGATCAAGGACTCTTGTCTCTCTTGTTCACCGTTCTCCTCAATATCTAGAACAGTGCTTGACACTCGTAGGAACTCAATACATTAGTGAGAATTTTGAATGCATTGATGTGGATTCTTGAGAAGATTAACAGATTAGTTTATAGGTATTACTTTTGTGAACAAACAGGTCATCTGATTCTAACTAACTCTAGTGCTTAAATTCAGCATAACTGAAGATAAAGAGTTGTAAAAATGCATGGCTAGTTCAGCAAGGATTGAGTACCTGGGTGTGTTAAATCTAGGAACACGGATAACAATTCAGTAGAGGGACCTTGGAGGACTCACTTTGATCATCCTTCGAACTTAAATATTCTCTTGCTTTCTAATCTTTCAGTTTTATCAACTTATAAATTAGACATTGGTATTAATATACAGTGTTTACTTAGATCTACAAGATTTACCAGATTCTTCTTTACTATTTTATCTAACATTTCATATTTTCTTTGTGGGATCTTTGAATATGTTCTTAGAAGGGATTTTAGTGAAGTTCTAAACCTGACAAATTTTTTTCTTTGTAATCTGAAACTGGATTCCTTTCGTGCTTATTTATAAAAAATAGGTTTTCTATATAGGTAATTCTGGATTGAACAGTTTTTCGTTACACTTGGTGGATGCTCTGTTACTGTCTTCTGGCATTCATTGTTGCCATTGAGAAATCTGTTTTCAGGTAATGACAGATAATGGAGCTTTTCCCCCCCCTGGCTGTTTTTTTGTTTGTTTGTTTGTTTGTTTGTTTTTGATATTCTGCAGTTTCACAATATGATGTATTAATGTGAATACGTTTAAGATGGTTTTTTGTTGTCTTTCCTTTGGTAATTGCTGTCTTTAACCAAATCTTTTTTTAAAAAAAAATCGTCCCTCATCTAAATACTCTTTCTTGCTTATTATGAGTCTTCTATCTTTCGAGGATTCCAGACAGATGTTGCACTTTCTCATTTTATTCTCAGTGTCTTTTAACCCTTTTCTCCTGGTTTCCATTTCATTGTCTTTCTGTGCCACATTTTAGGTAATTTCTTCACCTTTGTCATCCAGTTAACTATCTTTTTATCTGTGCCTCGTCTGCTGTTTAATTCATCTATGCTATTAAATGGGAGTAATCTAGTGCTTGAATTAATCATTTAAGAGATGCAAGTAGTCTTTACTCATATTTTACTGGATTTTACCCAAAAGAAATTGATAGACTCCAGAAATTCTAATTTTTAATGTCTTTCTAACATGCTCAGCCATATTTGGTATCTTTCAAAGAATAGTGTATTTCTGTACTTTTATTTCTGTTGTGGTATAAAGTCTGCAATGTCAGGTGCTCCTATTAGTCACAGTTAAGTACATTTTTTACTCAAATATTAGTTGAGAATAAGATGCTGACTAAGTAACCGGGTCGATTATATTTATAAGTCATTAGTTATCTGTTCTCTGACTTGCTGGCTAGTTATACTGTGAATTGCCTATATATCTGCTACCTTCTTCCGGTCTTTGGTAACACATGACTTAATCCCTTGTCTTTAGCTTCACAATGTTTTGATATTAAGCATTTATTTTTGAGCTTTACAACATTTTTTTTTCTTACCAACTTTAATCCTAAGTATTTTGCCTTTTTATTTTTTTTTAAAGATTTTATTTATTTATTTGACAGACAGAGATTACAAGTAGGCAAGAGAGGCAGGCAGGGAGAGAGAGGAGGAAGCAGGCTCTCCGCAGAGCAGAGAGCCCGATGTGGGGCTCGATCCCAGGATGCTGGGATCACGACCTGAGCCGAAGGCAGAGGCTTTCACCCACTGAGCCACCCAGGCGCCCTATTTTGCCTTTTTAAAAGTAAAATTGTGGTGTTGCCTTTTCTCCTCTTCATTTTTTGGGGTTTATTGCCTAGATTAATTTTCCTCCTCTCACAGTTTTTCATAATATGTTATTAATTGAGAAAATGTGTAAACTTACCATGCTCTTTGGAATCAGTTTTTATACTCACTGTCATTCATTTTGATATTTTGGTGTTCTGAGAGCTTTACGAAAAACTTTATGAAACTACTTTATAAAAATACTTTGTACAAAAGTTAAAATACTACAGACTTGTAAGTTATTATTTGTAATAATTTTCATAATTTCAAGCATTATACCAGTAACTTTCAACTTTGTCTCTCCTGTGGCAGTCAGAAAAAGCAGTGGGTAAATGGAAGAGGACACGGGTAACAAAAAGGGGTCGGAATATAAAAGGAAAGAAGTAGGGGAAAATGATGAACCATGGCCAACTCCAGTCATAATGCCCAGCCCGATTAAGGCCCTTTGTGCCTGTGTTTTAAATTTACCATTTACCTCACATGACCTTGACCTTTACTTCCTGACCCCCACTTCTCAAGTACCTCAGCTCTTTTCTGACAGAAGTAAAAATGATCAAAGAAGGTAGAAAAGGCAATTTGACCTTCAACTGAAAAAATACTTTAACAGTTAAAACTGTTCCTCTGCGAAGCGTTCCAGCGCTGGACACACACATGTGCACACATGAGGGCACGTACCTCCAGTTGCAAGAGACAGAGCCTCCCACACGGCCCAGTGAAAAAAGAGGGGAGCCGGAAGCTCTGACACTGGGGCCCTGTCTCACGAGTGGCATCGGGTATTAGAGGAGCTTGGAATTTAGGAGGCAGGGTGAGAAGATTTGCTGTTATAGCCCTGCAGCTGGTTAACTACATGAACTCATACAAGTCCTTAACTTCTCTACCCTCAGTTTCTGCTCTGGCCATTGTTGGACACCTTGTCATCATTTACTGAGGGCCTTTTAGATACTAATACTAATGTCTCGTTTGCTTATCAGTGAGGCAGAAGTTTTAAAATCAGGGTTTTTTCTAAGAGGGTCTCTAACCTTGTTTAACCTGCAGACCATAAAGCCCAGTAAAAGGTAAGGACAAGAGAAATGGTTGGGGCGGGCACAAATCCATTCCTGCAAGCCTAGAGCCAGCGATTTTAAATTCAGCCTCCAGATAAATCTTGGAAGATGGTGGAGGTGGGTCTTTAAAATGTAAATTCTGATTCTGGAAGTCTTGGTGGGGCTTGCGATTTTGCATTTCTGACAAACTCCTGGGGAACGCTGTGGCTGGTTGGAAGACCCCTCTTAAGTAGCAAAGCTTGAGAGGGTTGGTGGGGGAAGAGAAAGACTTTAAAGGAGAAGGATGGTGAGAGTTCAAGGAGAGAGATAGCTGAAGGCAAAGTTACACAGCAATTACAAAGAGAAGTTATGGGGAGAATGTGAGAAGCAGATCTCTGCTGTGATCTTGTATAATTGTGAAGAGCTGGGTATGATCATATATACTTGGGAATATACGCACTGAGTAAATATATGCACTTCCTAACCCTTTTTTACTTGATGCAGATTTGTTTTAGAAATGTAACATTTCTCTTAAATTTCTAAGTTAAAAAGTTAATTACTAGTGATCAGAGCTGTGAGTATTAATTTTTCATCTTTTAATAATATCTAATAGGCAGTATGTGGGAGATAGAGTAGGGATAGTCCCGATTTATTTAAATGCAAGATCGTTTAGCTGTATGTTGTGATTTAGCAAATTAAACTTGTGCACATTCATTTATTTAAGAAGCTAAAGAAATTTAAACTATATTCTTATACGTGTCTGTGGAAGTCTTGCTTTCTTATGTATTACATTCCTAAGTGAAACATTATTTCTGGTTTTGTACCTTGAAAATGTTTGTATGCAATAGGAAGATTATTTTAGCAAAAATGATAATGAGATATTTTGTACTTGAAGTCTATTTTATGTCATATACTTTCAACATATCTTAATTTTAATAGACACATATAGCTGATGGCTACCATATTGGATAACACTGTTAAAGCTTTCACTTTGTAGACACTCAGTGAGATTAAGAGGCACCTTCATTTCTCTTCTTTTTCTTATTTCTCTTGGAAAGATTGCAATAGCTTGCTAGTTGTACATAAAAATAGGACTTTTTAAACAACAGATAGGTGGTGCCCTGGTTGCAGACTTTAATGGATTCTCAATGAAATTCAGCTTATCTGGGTTCTTATAAATATATTTCAGTAAATTTTATAAAGATTGCCTTACATATGCCATAAGAGATAGAAATTTTAATGGTAAAAATTTAGTGTTTGGCATTCACCTTTAGATGTTGGGTAGCTCTACTGCTATGTCTCAACATTCAAACTCCTGATGATTTTTATGTGCTAAGTGCATAGATTTACTGCTGCAGTCTGAACATTTTTAAATTAAAATATATCTTTCATTCTGAATGTATTGATTTACACATCTCTGTGTCAATATTAAGTCAAGCGAATTTTCCAATAAGTTGAAAAGATCTGGCAGGGCGAGTTAAATTTATTAGATTTGCTAGAGGTTTTTTCCTTGTCTGTGTTTAGGTAGCTCTCTCCTTTTTCTATTCTTGATTATAATTTTGTTTTTAAAATAGTACTAAAATTTTAATAACACACTTTCATGCCTCTTAGTACTTTAAGTGATTTTTATTCTCTAGAATTAATTGCCACTGGAAACCATGACATTCCTTGTTGCATTCTTGGCATTCTTTGCTACTGTTTTTTAAAAACAGTGTACTTTTGGTTTTCTTCTATTGTTGAAAAATATATTACTGTTTGAAGTTTAGTTGAATCACAAAACTAAGTCCTTTTCCTTTATGTACTTTTTTGTAAATTTTAAGCTTAGGAAAATTTATACCTTTTAAAAAATCAGACTGTGAAACAAAATTACCTCAGTTGTTTGGAAATAAGAAACATTTCATGAGTATTTAAAAATTTGAGGCAAAATCCACCAGAATTTCTAAGTGTGCATATGAATAAGGCATTTACTTTTTGATATTATAAGTGGAAACTTTGTCTATATATTTTGACTAATCCAAAATAACAGTTATCCTAGAATGGAGGAGAGGATCGCTCACTGACACATTAAGGTAGAAACTGGTAGCATCAAGTGACATCTTCATTAGATTATAATTTTACTTAAATATTATCCCAAGTTCATTGGTATATTATAATTTTCCTTGAGGATTTTAGACTGGCATAAATATACTCATATCTCTTATATTCCACCTAAAGTTCACTTTAAAAGATAAAGGCTCTAATGAATATACTTTACTATCAAAATATGTGTATGGTGTGATAAGAGTAGGGTGACAATGTTATTTAGTTAGTAAAACATAGTGTGTAAATGGGCAAAAACTTTGATGTGGGAAGAAAATGGCAAAAAAAAAAAAAAAAATGGTACCAGAAACTTTAACCAGGATTTAGTGGACTAATGAAGCTGTGGAGGAAATGTTTCTATTTAAAACACCAAAACTATTTTTTGTGTGTCATGGTGGTAATTATTTGCAGTTTAGGCTGGTAATCCTTCTCCCATCATTAAATCAAATCTGCTTGGTGCTTTGTAATTTTTTTCCCCCTAGACAGAATGGGGGTTATAGTGTAAAGGAAAACCGGATTTTATATAATACTTTGGCAGTGAAGACTGATACTTTTATGGATTCCTTGACTTTGACCACTTAGCACATTAGGAATTCCAAATGATCATGTAACAAAACTGAATTTTATCTGTAGACAAAATAACTGGCTGATTTCAGTTTTAACATTTTATGATAGCAAAAGCCAACAATAATAGAATACTATGCTAAGCACACTCATTTAATTCTCTCAGTAACCGTATGTCATGGGTATTCTATCTCAGGTTTACAGATTGGGAAATTAAGACATAGAATAAGTAATACCCTCAAAGTTACAGACTAAGGCAAATGGCAGAGCCCGGACTTGAAACTAGGTCTTTGTACAGTCAAAGGATCATGCTCTTAAATATCACACTATCCTGCCTCCTTGTGCAGCAGAACTGTTGTGGTGTTATACTCGACTTGTATCATAAGAAAAAATACAGTTTTCAGAATGCAGTCAGAGAATTTTCTGCTTTGAAATTTTAGTAGATTTTTTAAAACCTCATTTAATCTCTCCAGGGGTCCTTTATTTATTGACAAATACAGATTTTTATGAACTCCTTTCTGTTGAGTATAGACTTGTATAAAATAGTACCTAATGTGAAAATATTTTGTATTATCTGTTAGCAAATATTTTCACATTCCTGTTTGAGAATTGTAATATTCTTTGTGCAGCAAAAACAAAAACAGTGCAAAAAAACTAAATATGATCCCCACTGCTTGCTATATATTCAGTCATCTGCTTAATCCTCATCCCCTCCGCATTGTCAATACCCATCTAATTCCACTTTAACAACAGTAATTGGCTGATGGAGTAGAAGATATAGATTTGTTTTCTTGATGACTCCTTGACTTTTTTTCCTCTGGTAATACTAATAGAATTCCAAATCCGTACTGGTGTGATCATGTCATGAGTAGGTCAACAGTCATGTCAAGGTCCTATTGGAAACCTCATAGCCAACATCTTAATTTAGACTTAGCTATCTTTTTCACTTGTATGTGCAATTGTAAGCAATTTTTTCAAGTCTCCACTCTCCATTATAACAGAATTCATTTAGTTCAAAGAGGGATAGCCCTGCATGTGAATTTTGTGGCTGGCTACAATTGAGTAAATAGAATATATAAACATCAGGGAACCTCATTTACATGGGTATATACATGTGTTTCTTTTTTAAAGTTACATAGATTGAACAACAATGGGAAACTCTTAACATTTTTTTTTGTAAGCAGCATTTCATATTTTATAAATTGTGATGAAGCATGTGGTAATGAAGCATGAATGATTTAGCAGTATTAAGTTCTAGAAAAGTATACTTTCTCTTTAAATAGATTATTGAATTATTACCAGCCATTTTGTCCTCACTGTTCCAGTTTTATTTTATTACATGTGACTGGAACAATAGTATTCATATGAAGAAAATGCATTGTTGAATTATTAAACTACTTTGATTTGGGGGGATGGGAGGTATATAATCCAAGCTAAAGCATTCCATATATGAAAGGTTATGTAAAATGTGTATCTTTATACCTTTGTGTGTATATATTTATCTGTGTAGAGCTATATGCCTTATATATATTTCCATTTTCTCATAACATTAATAAACATATTTCTATCAACCATACTATTTTCTGCATATAGAAATACCCACTGTACTCCCTGTGTTTTGAATAGCAATAAATGATAATAATCTGAAGCTTATTAGGTTTGGATTTTTAAAAATTTCAAAAAAACATGAACTAAAGTAAAAATGTTGGGTTAAAAGGTAGAGACTGTTAGCTTTTAAGACACAGAAATGGGTTTCTGTAGAGACTTCAAGTGAAGACAATCTAATTATTCAAAAATTCTTCAAAATTTTACATTTTATAATTAATTCAAGTATTACTTTATTGCAGTCTAGAGCAGATCTTTACACTGATATTTGTTTGTTTGTTATCCTCCAAGCACAGAGATTGTACACATTCAGGAGCGAGGCTTTATTATCAATCATACTAATGGGTTTCTGGTACTTCCATTTATTTGTTTGGAAGGCCAAAGCAATCAAATTGGAAGCACATAAAGAATCAGTAACCGTTTTCTCATGTCATGATGCATTGATCTTTTATATCAGTTCTATTTTAAATCTAAGCCACCTGTAATTTTGACTGACAAATCCAGATTTTATTTTGGTTAAATAGCTTACCCAGTTTTTCTTACTGTCATTTGATTATTTTTTAAAACAAAGTTGATATAGACCCAGGTGATTGGTTTCATTTTAAGGTAATGATTGAGTGTGCTAATTTTTGACAGTATTTTAATGATGGTCTCATGGTTGTATCATGTAGTTAAAATAACTAACAGCTAAAACCTTTCCCAGAACTGGGAAAAACAAACAAAAACCCAGCACTTTGTAATGGAAAAAACCCTAGGTCAGATTGGAGGTCTAATCCCAGCTTTGCAAAAATCTAGCACCATGATTTTGGGCAAGACATTAAAGTGCTTTATGTCTTTGTTTCCTCATTTGTAAGAATCAGGAAGCCTTAAGGCTTTTTTCTTTTCTTTTATTATTAAAAAAATTTTTTTTTTAAGATTTTATTTATTTATTTGACAGCCAGAGATCACAAGTAGGCAGAGAGGTAGGCTGAGAGAGAGGAAGAGAAGCAGGCTTCCCGCTGAGCGGAGAGCCCGATGCGGGTCGATCCCAGGACCCTGGAATCTTGACCTGAGCTGAAGGCAGAGGTTTTAACCCACTGAGCCACCCAGGCGCCCCTTTTATTATTTTTTTTTAACTAGTAATGTGCAAGAGTCACCATAGGCCCAAATCACTCCTCAGACCTGGGAAAAAAACTCTTAAGTATCAAACTCCCAAACCTGTGTGTGGATTTGTCAAGAATTAAAGGGGGAAATGTGTTCATTTGCATTTCAACTATGACTATATGAGATTCAGTTTTATATTTTCCTTGCCACGACTTTGATCCTGAATTTTGCTTTTCTTTGTAGTTTTCTAGATAAGCATGCTCCTTGGACCCAAAAGACCCAGACCCAAATCCTGCTTGAGTCTGTCACTTGTGACTGATTTGGGACTGTTTGCCTACCCTCTCTGCACTCACTCTTCTACTTTTCCAAATGGGAATAGTAGTGTTTACCTGAAGAGGTTTATGGGAGAAGAGAGGTTGAATGAATATTGCATTGGTACCTCATAGCGAAGACTTCCCCTTATAGGTGCTCGGAAATGCCCCCCCCCCCCGCCTTAGGCCTATGATTACTCCATGTATTGTTTCGTCTCACTTTGAAAAATTACAAGGCAGCTATCCACAAGCAGATAAACCATCCAGAAACTCATTGCAGTCACCAAATGGTCAGTCTACTCTGCAGACATCACAGAAGCGTACTTCCTGGACCTACACTTGTTGTTTTTGTTTTGTTTTGTTTTGTTTTGTTTATTTTATTTATTTATTTGAGAAAAAGAGAACGCAAGCAGGGGGAGCAACAGGCAGAGGGAGAAGCAGGCTCCCCACTGAACAAGGAGGCCGATGAGGGGCTTGATCCCAGGACTCTGGGATCATAACCTGAACCGAAGGCAGACCCTTAACTGACTGAGCCACCCAGGCGCCCCATGTACCTACACTTGTCTTTGAGCTCTGGGGGCCTCCCAGTCAAATCTGTCAGCTCCAGGCTGTCCCTGGGGCAGTTATGGGTATCCCAGTATCCGTCTAAATTCCCATGGCAGCCGCTGAGGCACTGTCTAGGCTGTGGCTGAGGCAAATGTAAAACCATTGAGAAAATAAGACCATTGTAACTTGAATACACAAAAACATGAAAAAGGCACACTGTATCACTACCCTTCAAAAGACGTTTTCTTGGCCACTCTGTTTTTCTCATTTGTCCACTCTCTCAGCATGTGAGAAGCCCTCTAACCGAAGAAATATTATTTCAATATTACATACTTCTAAAAATAATCAGTATTTGTCTTAATATCCAAGCAGTGGTTCTTATCCCATCCAAGTTCTTATCCATGGTTCTTATCCATCCAAGTCAAGACTGCACCTTCCTTTCCTTTTCAAAAATCGTCTCTTCAGGTATCATTTTTGCAAAAGGCAAATCATTCTTATGTTCTCTGCAAAATAATTAAGTAAACATATTTAGCTAAGTCATTAACTGGGCTTTACCTATAACTTGTTCTGTGAGCATTCTAGAATCAGGCCGTTAACATTATTTGAATATATTTCTGTAATATAATTAACAGGCAAGATAGGTTGATTCTGAAAAGGACATGTACAGTTTTGACACTGAGAATTAATTATAAGAGAGAAGACAGATTTGTGCTCTGGCCAGAATTAACTAGCAGTTCAAAACATAAGCAGTCACCTTGGACTCTTGTAACCAAAAATGACACTCCTTCTCTTAATACCTAGCTTGTAAAGTTTGTTTAGACAACTCATCTGCTTGTCAGTGCTGTCTTTTTCTGTGTAATTAAGTTTAGAAAATAGTACTTGATTTTCTTCGACCACTCCAAAGTTCATGTTTGTTGAATTAAAAAAAAATCACATTTTATGTGTGTTTGTGTTTAAATGGTTCAGATACTTATCAGAGGTCATTCATTCTAGGACGAAGGGGATGACATTCAACTTAACATTTCTTCCCAATTTTAAAGAGTATCTCTTTAATTAAAGAGCTGAAAACTGTATTAGTTGTTTGCAAGGAATGGCTTACGTAAAGTGCTGGCACGGTATTTTGCTGATTTTTTTTTTTTTTCCAAGTGACCACAATTATTTTAATGCTTTTAATGCAACTTTTCTCATTTTACAACAACAAAGACCCTCTTCAAATATCTTACATTGGTTAATCCAAGAAACACTGTGATAGTAGGGTTAATTTTGAGTGCACAAAGAACCACTGGAGGGTACAGAGAGGGCATCTATTGGATAAGCTTTCAATATGATGAGAATGATAACAGATCTGCCACTTGTGCAAAAGACAAGTAATCTTTTACAGTAGTTGACTTTAAAAAGTGTCATTTTATTTGTTTAAAAAGCATATTTTAGTCGAGTGGATTATGAACTTTAGCATTGAACTGCCTTTCCTCTTGTACTTCTAGTGTTTTGGATGTCAGGTATCTGGATTTCGTTTTACTATATCTTAAGTAGGTACAAAATTGCCTTTGAAATTTATTTTTATAAAGATGCTTAAACATCCTATTTGCCAAGATTTCTTTTTACCTTTCATTATCAGCCTTTCTGTCCCTAAGAAAAGTAGCTTTTCTCTCCTACGTGTCTGGCCTTGTCTTCACCCACTAGTTTAGGAAGTCAATGTACAGGTCTCAGCAATTGGCATCATCTCAGGCCCATTATATCAGAACCTCTTGGGGGTGGAACCCAGACAGTAGTATTTTTAAAAAGCATTGAATGATTTTAACGTGTAGCAACAGTGAGAGCTACAGAAGAAAGAAGCAGGAAGACCTATGATTATTTGCTTTGAAACCGTGGGCAAGTTATTTTAGCTTATTAAGATTTTGTTTTTTCACTGCTGTAAATTGTGCAGATGAAGGGATTATGGGACACTTGGTGTAATGGTTACTCCATATAGTCAAGGTGCCGGTGAAGTCTAGAAATACAGATAACATATTTTTGAAGACTGAAGCTATTGTTGATAACTTGGTATATATTTATTGGCCTTTGTGTTGAGACTTTATGGAGACTCTGTGCCTGACCGTATAAGGTTTTAAGTTTTTGTTTTGTTTTCATTTCTTCCTTATAGTGACCTGAAATCTAGCTTCACAGTGTAATTGGTTCTAGTTCTCCCTCTGGAATTCCACAGAATAAATTGGATTCCTCTTTTCCACAAGAAAAAATTTAAGTGCCCGATCCTCTGCTAGCTGTGTCATGTCTCCCGGCCTCAGTTTTTTTCACCTGTAAGATTCGTAGAAAGATGTTAGGAAGTGAAAGGAATTAAGAGTTCCAGGTGATGCCCCCACAGACACTTGGACAGTCTTATATCTTATCCTTTTCAGACTGGATCACCTCATTTCTTCCCAGTTATTTTTCTCATTTTCTAAAACCCACCCAAGCTTCTGATTGTTCTCTTAAAATGTGCTTGTTAATGTCTTTCAAATATGGTAACTAGAAGTAAAATAACACTGGATTCATTGGATATTTTTCTTCTTGTACTCTGGGCACATGAGTTACTAAGAATGCTTCATTTGTGGGCACCTGGGTGGCTCAGTGGGTTAAAGCCTCTGCCTTCGGCTCAGGTCATGATATCAAGGTCCTGGGATCGAGCCCCGCATTGGGCTCTCTGCTCCTCCGGGAGCCTGCTTCTCCCTTTCTCTTCTCCCTTTCTCTGCTTGCCACTCCCCCTGTTCATGTGCTCACTCATTCTCTCAAATAAATAAATAAAATCTTTAAAAAAAAAAAAAGAAGAATGCTTCATCTGGGGATAGAGGTGGGGAAGAGGTTTGTCACATTACATCTAGGATAACATTTCATTGAATACATCTTGGAATTTGCAATTAAAATCCCTAATTTGTACAAACTTCTGTCAGCATACAAGTCTTCCATTTTCTCTAAGTCTCTCTGTCTCTGTCTGTCTGTCTGTCTCTCTCTCTCTTGCTCGCTCTCTGTTAGATAATTGCACAGCTTAATGTCTCTATTGCTTTTCTTCTTTTTAGTTAAAGGCTGAATGTTAAATTGCCAAGGTTTTCTTCCAAATCTTGATTCTGTCACTTAATGTGGTCTTGCACTGTTACATTTGAGAAGCATACTTTCTATATTTTCATTCCAGTACTTTGGTAATAATGTGGATTAACCTGAAGGAGCCCAGATTGCCTGCCACTCGAACTTCTTTGAAAATTATTACAATTATTAATCCATTTTCTTTCAGTAAAGCTGCTGTCCCCTCTGTAATTCCATCTGACTGAACACTTAGCCAGCCAGAGTTGACTCACAGTATTGCAAGTAATACTATTAAAGACTTTTTAGATACCCTTTTGAAGTTCTGATACACCATATTCCTGCCATCTTCCTTTCACGATACAGTCTTTGCCTATAAAATCAAATGTCATTCCCTTGGTAGAACAAATTCTTAGTGAACCTGTGCTAGCTCCTAGTAATTACTGTCTCCTCTTCTAAGTCCTCATAAACTCTGTTTGATACTATGATGCAGATTTTTACCTTCACTTGTCATCACTGTGCTGGTTATTAGTTTATAGATCCTTGCACATTTTACTGATATAAAGAAAATGCAGTTCGAGGGTCATATTCAAAATATCTTAGAATATGTGTATGAACCTAGAGATTTAAGTTCGTTTAAAAACTCAAAACTGCATGGAACTTGTGATACAAGAACATCTAAACATATATGTCTATATTAATAGATTATAGTGTTGCATAATATTCTATCACGTCTTTGTAAGTATTTTTTTTTGTTAGGGTTTCATTTTACTTATTTTTAAAGATTTTATTTATTTATTTGACAGACAGAGATCACAAGTAGGCAGAGAGGCAGGCAGAGAGAGAGGAGGAAGCAGGCTTCCTGCTGAGCAGAGAGCCCGATGCGGGGCTGGATCCCAGGACCCTGGGATCATGACTTGAGCCGAAGGCAGAGGCTTTAACCCACTGAGCCACCTAGGTGCCCCGGTTTCATTTTAAACTATTGTAAATAGTGCTTTGGTGAACATCTTTGTACCTGAGAGTTTCACCCTTCTAAGAACACACATGCACACGCTCACACAATTATTTTCATAGAAGTTACTTCAGTAAAATTGCTTTGTTGAAGACTACTGAAGTCTTAAATAGTCAGAGTCAAAAAGCTTATACCAGTTCATTAGTCGTGTCTAAATAGATGTTTCATCAGTTACCCCTCAACATTGCACCTAGACATTTCTCCTGTATCATGTATGCATGTTCATAAAGCGAATTGAGTCTAAGAGAATATTATTTGAACTGAACCAGCTAAGGTAAGGTGCTTTTCCCCCATAGATCACAGTTGCATTTTTTAGTGGCTTGTGCTTTATCATAGATGATTTTTTTTTAAAGTATAAACCCTTAATGCTGACTGTAAACTGGTAATGCTGATCCTGAATTAGAAAAGAAAAGCCAATACTCTTACACAAAAGCTAGATACAGTTAAGAGCTCTCTTTACTAAGTAATGTTTAGCTTTTATAGCTCTACACTTACAGTCACAAAAAAACTTGTCACATTTAACTATTTCCCTAAAAATAAGTATGGTATTGTGAGTCTAAAAGTAATCCCCCAGCCACATTTCCCATTGAAATAATTGCCTTAATTACATTAAAAATTGTGGAGTTTCTTAGGAGTACAACTCCTGCAATAGTAAAACAGCCTGTTTCATATTTTAACTGTGTGCTTTGTGTTCAATGAAAATATGGCATAGCAATGTTTTCATTGTATACTTTAATTGCGTACTTTAAAAATAATTCATACTCAGCCTCTAAGAACTAATTTAAACATCAATTTTGGATACATGCCTTTCTTGATCTTTCCAAAGTGATCAATCTGGTTAAATGAGTAATGGAAGAATGCAAACAAAAGAATGAATATTTTCCCATATATTTCGTTAATAATTGGATTCATGAATTAATTTTCCATATACTGGATGTGATATCCATTCATATCCTTTGCCCAAGTATTGATTTGTGTTCACTGTATAGAACAAATATGGTAATTCCTTCTCTGTCATATTTGTGCATAATTTACTATTTTGATACACAAAATAGAGGCTTCGGTACACAGAATAGAGTGGTAACACATATTCAATTTCAGAACTTGTGATACAAGAATGTCTAAAAAATAAGCAGCCTACCCTCCTCACTTGGTGAGAGCAAGTGAACAGAAAAAGAAATTCACACTTCTTACTGTCTTTATTTTGTACCTTTTCTCTGTATTTGAATTGCTTGAGCCAAGGCTGGATGACTGCTAGTCAAATGAATAAAGTTTCTGTGTTAAGAAATAAACTTGACCAAAGAATGCCTTTGTAAGAACAAGCAAGACATTGGTTCTTTCCACTTCTGTTTCACTTAGCATCACTTCAACCAGAGAACGAAAACCAGTTAGACCACAGAGAAGCATGGGACTTTATTTCCGATACATCTTGTTTATAAGTCAAGTTTCAGGGGCACCTAGGTGGCTCAGTTGGTTAAACGGCTGCCTTCGGCTCAGGTCATGATCCCAGAGTCCTGGAATCAAGCCCCGCATTGGGCTCCTTGTTCAGTGGCGAGCCTGCTTCTCCCTCTCTCTCTGCCTGCTGCTCTGCCTGCTTGTGGGCATGCTCGTTCGCTCTCTCTCTGTGTCAAATAAATAGATAAAATCATTAAAATATATCTATATAAATAAAGTCTTGAAACTTTATATATGTATAAATATATATTTATATATATAAATGAAATCTTGAAACTTTATACATATATATAAACTATATATATATAGACTTTAATCTATTCCTTAGGACAGTTAGCTCCCTGAGAATGTGAAATTATTGAATTATCTTAGTGGTTAAAGAAAAAAAAAATCTAATATATCATGGGTACTTACTTGCTGGCTTACAATGTTAACCATTTTGCAATGAAACTTTGTGTGACACGCATACGTATGTATGTTTTTGTTCCTAATTCTTTGAGTCTCTGAAATAATTTAGTTTTCAGTAGATATTTCTGCCAGTTGCTGTTGTTATGATAAATAAAATAAAAGTCCTGGGCAGTGTTGTTTTTTTTCTCAGAAATTTCCTTACATTTCATGCAGAATAGTGATTATTTGTTTTTGAAAATTGAAATCCCCTATTTTTTTGGAATATTTGTATATTCTCTTATAGGTTAAATTTTCATTTTTTTCCCCCTACTAACATACATTAGTGATAAATAAATGCATTTGCCTTTATAATGTGAATGTTTGAAACTCAACATCGTATGTATAGGTTGAAGTTTAATTGGACTAAAGCAATTCTAGGAACTTGGGGTTCTTAGGACATGTACGAAGGTTTCTCGTATTGTCAGTAGCAAGTAATTCAGCGTATAGAATCTCAAATGATAAATCAGTAATCAAGTGAGCATTGCCTTTTGGAGTGCAGAATGAAACTCAGTGCTGGGCTTATTCATGACAATACAGGAGCCCACCAGGTTCTACTTTCCCTGCCCACGACCCTTTGAACATTCTGCTGCTTTTTACTGTTTTGTTTTTTAATATTTTATTTATTTATTTGTCAGAGAGAGAGAGAAAGAGAGAACAAATAGGGGGAGCAGCAGGCAGAGGAAGACGCAGGCTCCCCGATGAGTGAGGAGTCTGATGTAGGACTTGATTCCAGCATCCTGAGATCATGACCTGAGCCAAAGCTAGACCCTTAACTGACTGAGCCGCCCAGGCATCCCTCTGCTGCTGCTTTTAAACTCTCCTCAGTCGTGCTTACTTTTAAGGAGATAGAATGGCTTCTAAATTCAAACCAAGGAAAACTTTTAAGGCAAAATATATGAGCTCACAGTTATCTGGTTAGGCTAGTATATATTTAAAAAACTTAATGTGTACAACCAGCACATTTTTAAAACTATTTCTCTCCCAAAGTGTCTTTTGGAGATATATTAATAACCTAATATATGATCGCACCCAGGGTAGGACTTCACTCACTGTTTTCTTTTTTTCTTTCTTGATTTTTCTTTATGAAAACAGAAAGCTGCTCCGAAATCGATTGTAGGCTTAGGGAATTTCATGCCCTTGACCATCCAACACAGGTACACTGACTCTATGATTTGGCCATAAACCAAAGAAAGTTGTAGCTGAAATGGAGAAACAGACATTCTATCACATTTTGAATATGCTCTCAAAGAGTTGCTGGAAGGTGAGCCTTGACTCTGTGATGTAATATGTGGAGTCAAACTGAGTATTTGCTGTGCTAGAGAAAACTAATGGAAACATTCACTTGGGGTAAGACAAATGGTATTAAATGAGAAAACACACCATGAATTGCAAATGGAGCTGAGTTAATTTGTTGCTACAGTAGTGTTGCCCTACTGTTAAATGAAGGCTGTGTAATTATCTTGCTGGCAGAGATAATGTCAAAACCTCATTTCTCCTTACATGCCTCGTTTTTACATGAGGGCTAATTGAGCTGCAAGGTGACAACTGATTATATATGGCTATCATCGGGTCCTCTTGCTCAATTTGCAAATAATGTTACCCTTTTTTTAAGTGAGGATTTTTATCAGACTTCAAGTAAAGTATTAAAGAAACTTCTCGAACTGTTTGAGTAATTTGCAACATTCTTTTCTATCTGTAAATTATTCTGGAATAAATTACCCTTTTTACGTATACTTCCCTCAGACTTTCCCCTCGTGCATCGGACTTGCTTACACTAGTTGAAGGAGATAGTGATACTAGTTTGTTTTCTTTTGTAGAACATTTTAGTTATGTTCAGTCAAAACTTGTCTTCTGTTTCTTTCATTTCTGGAGCTGTAGAATTTCTTAGGTATTGAAAGTAGAATGGCAGAAGTTGAAATAATAGGGCAAAAGTGCTCTTTTTAGTAAAGTCAACTGAATTAAAATATCGTATTTCTTTCTTTTGTCTCTCTGGTGCTGTCCTCATTAGCCTGTAAGCCTTTTCTGTCTCACTGTCTTGGTGGGTCTTAATAGAAGAAAGATGTTTATTAGAACTAGTCTCATTAATCGTGGCTCAGTCCATGAAGAGGCAGCATTTTATACAGTAAAATTTTCTATTCATGAAAAATCTGAAGGGTTGAACAGTATAACTAGTTTTTGTGGTTGTGGATGTTCCTGAATATGTACTAGACGGAATTCATTACCTCAAGGAAAAAGTTAATAGCGGATGTATAACTGTAGTTCAAGTAAGTGGACAAAGTGTTGCCCTGCTGGGGAGTCTCCTGGCTTCATGTGAAATTCTGAAAAGGAATTCAAGCTGAGATTATCAAACCTGGGCAGCGGGAAGGAGGTTTTTCCTTCCGTGTGGAATAGTTTACGTTTAAGAATAAAGATCAGATGAGTGGGAATTTTTTGGAATCACAGAAATCCCGGGGCAACTGGCAACTTGACCAGGGTCATTGTCAATAACAGCAATAACCACAAAAGGTTAATAATATAAAAAAAAAAAAATAGTGTGTGGCCAGAGGTTTTTTATTACTTTTAGAGTTTTCAAAGTTTACTACTAGAAAATGATAGGGGAAATAGCTCTCTTTTACTGTTTCCTTATGTGCGAGTATCTCAGTTAATCTTTACAGTAACCCTATGAGATAGATGATATCCATTTTTAACAGGTGAAGAAACTGAAGTGTAGAAAAGTCAAGTAGCTTATTAGAATCACACTGCTAGTAAGCCACTCATCTGAATCTGTGTTTGGGCATATATGTCTATCTCTAGTTCATTAATGAGCAAATGGAAGCTTATTGAGTTGATCGACTTGTTTCCAATTAGACATTAGATGCACAGCTGCGGTTCACACAGCAGTCCTTTGACTCTTTGTTGCTGTCGCTCTTGTCTTTGTTATTCAGGCCTTAATGTTTTCTTGATCAGTGTTTTCTGTCCTAGTAGTTTTCCAGCTGTGTTCCATGGAGCCCTTGATTTCCCTGTGAAGGTTCCAGGAAGTGGTTAAGGGGATAGGAATTCAGCCTGCCCTCACTCACAGTAATTCATTGACCCTTAGAGTTCTAAGCAAGAGTTGATTAGGAAAATTTCCACTGTCTAGAGAGTTATAAAATAATATATCCTGCTCCGTGTAATTAAAAAAAAAAGGGGGGGGCATCCTTGAGTGCCACCTTTCAGTGGTATTTCCGAACTATTTGTCTCCTCCCTAAACACTGCAGCACTTATCAGATCCTTTGGGATTGCTAGAGTTGAGCCTGACTCCTGGGGCACTAGTATGGTCGTTGTTCTCTTACACCCATGGCACCTGGTGGTAAACAGGAGAATAATTATATGATCAGGAAGGGTCAAACCTCAGGATGCCTGATCAAAGAAGTATATGTTTGTTTGTTTTTAATTCCCATATACCTGCTTCGAGAAACACAAACCAGAACCAGTCCTCAGAGAAAGGAATTTTCTGTCCCTAAGAGCTGTCGTTACCCAGAAAAGATCCTCTGGGGCCTTTCAAAAGCAAAGCAAATACCTAGCCATTACCTGCAAAGGAGGGGTGTCTCTTTACCGGCGTGGCCTGTTTGGCTGTTTTGTTTCCTGCACTGGTCAGGGGCAAGGAATAAGGAGGATGATCTAGGCACGGGGTATGTAGTCCGTAGGCGTGCCTCTCCGACTCTCAACAAGCTTCTAGATAACCAAAAATCTCAGAAGTGGGGAAAAACTCCATTGGCAGAAGAGGAAATAAATATACCAATTTTGGAATACCGAATTTTGGAAAATGAACTTACCACAGAGCAAATTTTGAAAAGAGAAATGGGATTTTTTTGATGCACTTAGAGGAAGTCGCTTCAGCAGAGTATGGTGTGCTTGCGTGAAGTAGACGCACACAGACCGATTTGACAAATGTCATCATAAATCTTCTCGCTGCTTGAAGTGCCACATATTTTTCAGTTTTTTGCGCTCCAGATTTAATTTTATCACAGTGACTGCTGTGCGTATGCTTTTAGATAGACCTTTTCTTCAGTTTTAATGACATCAGAGCTCCTCCTGTCAGCAGAGCAGTGGTGTTTGTGATTATTTTATTAAGTTTTCTAGCAGATGCAGTTATTTACCCCCGTGTTGAATTGTAATTTTAAAATGTCTGGTTTGATTCTGCCTACAAGGAAAAAATCAAGTATATTACAGAAATGACTTTGAAAACCAGAGCATTCCAAAAAGATGTAAATAATGCACAAATGATACATTTTTCCCCAAAAGTGAGTGGAATTGTATTATCAAAACTTTATTTTCTTTTTCCATTTTATTAGTATAAAAATGATATATCTTATATAAGATATAATTGACATGTTACATTGTATTAGTTTTAGGTGTAACAATTAGATATATGTCTATATTGCAAAATGATTGCCAAAGTGGTTAACATTCATCACCGCACACAGCTGCCCATTTAAAACTTTCTTTTCAAACTTCTGATATTCCCTTGTCTTTTGAAATGAAATTTCAACTGAGCTTTTTTTTTTGCCCTATCCTGTCAATAATCCATACCACACTCCATCTATGTCAAGTTTAAGATCTTAAAAAAGGAGCTGTCCTATACAGAAAGAAAGTGTAAGATGAAACTTTAACTGATTAGTATATGCAGAAAGTGAAAATTACTTTAATTTAGTGGTTCTTAAGCACCAGCAATTTGCCCTTTCCCCCAGGGGAAGCCAACCAGTGGTGGTTGTCAGAACAAGGTAGGGTACTACTGGCATTTGGTGGGAAGACGCCAGGGATAACTTATGCTAACCATCCTGTAACACACAGGTTAGTCTGTCGCAGGAAGGATATACAAAAGTCATGGTTCATAATTGCTGGGGCATTATATTTGAGTTTCATTTATTCGTTTACTGTTTTATTTGATAGCATTCAATCTTGACTAAAGGAAATCTAGTTAAGAATGTGGGTGTGTGCGGGACTTCTGGGTAGCTCAGTCGGTTAAGCGGTTAAGCGTCTGACTCCTGATTTCGGCTCAGGTCATGATCTCATGGCTCTTGAGATGGAGCCCCTCATCGGGCTCCAGAGCTCTGCTGAAAGTCTGCTTGGGATTCTCTCTCTCCCTCTCCCTCATCCTCTCCCCTGTCCTCCTCACTCTCTCTAAAAATAAATTAATAAATCTTAAAAAAAAAAAGTGTGTGTGTATGTGTGTGTATTATAGGTGAGATTAAGACAGAATGTTCATTATACTTGGAAAATTTGGGAGAAACTGAAAAACGGGTTTTCATTCATTCAGCATTTTTTTTAAAGATTTTATTTATTTATTTGATGGACAGAGATCACAAGTAGGCAGAGAGGCAGTCAGAGAGAGAGGGGGAAGCAGGCTCCCCGCTGAGCAGAGAGCCCAATGCGGGGCTCGATCGCAGGACCCTGAAATCATGACCTGAGCCGAAGGCAGAGGCTTATTAACCCACTGAGCCACCCAGGTGTCCCTCATTCAGCATTTATTAAATGATGATTAAAAAGGGGGAAAAATACAGCGGAGGAATTTGCTGTTAAGAGATGAAGGTCATAGACTTTAAGTTCTCTGCTAGTGGGAAAGACAGTCTCCTGTGGGGTGCGCAGGACATGTGATGTGCACTCACAGTGTGGGTGCTGGGCGATTTTGCAGTAGAAGACTCCTGAGCTGAGCCTTGAAAGACTAGTAAGGGTAACCGGGAGCCCGAGGCAGGGAGGAAGAGGAAAACGTGCTCCTGGCACTGAACAGCCAGGAGAGACAGGGAGAAGGATCTCTGAATTTGTATCTCCTGATTACTGAGTCTCTTCCGTGACTCTCCCTCACCCTTGGGCTCTTGCTGGCTGTGTGGCTTCTCTCCTCCGCCAAGCTCAGTTTCTTTGTCTCCCTGAACTACTGGGTGGTTCTTGCTCCCTCTCGGTGGGAGTCCCTCTGGCTTTCACTGAACACTCAGCTTTGGGCTCTGCTGAACCACTTTACCTCTTACTTCCACCCTGCCTGGTGGTCAGATTTTTGTTTTTGTTTTTACCGTTCCTTTTTTCCATTCCTTTAATCCAGTTTATCTGTTTGTAATGTGACAGATAAGACAACGGTAAGGACAGTCCTTTGTGAAGGATGCGAGAAGAGCAGAAAGCAGCTGAAAGAGAATAAGACTCTGGGAGGCCCTGGCCAGCTCTCAGAGGACAGTTAACAAAAGGAGTTTGATTTTTCCTGTCGTAAGTAGAGAGGACCTATACTGAAGGACCTATGGTCAAAATACATCCAAAATCGTATGATTTCTCAACACCTTGTCAGGGATTTTTATCGGGGGTGGTAATACTGTAGAATGGGAATTCGTGGTGCATGGCATGGTGCGGTATTGAGAGGTGTACTTTGGTGTTGGCTGATCTAGTGTGACTTCTAAGTGTAGTCACTAAGGCTGTGTGATCTAAACATGTCACTTAACCTCTTCCTGCCCCCGTTTTCTCAGCTCTAAAATAATTGCGTTGTTTTTATACAGTTTTGTTGTACCTTTCAAGAAGATTAGGTCCAGTTTTTAATTAATTGTTCCATTATTTGTATCAATTAATTTATAACTTGTATAAATTAATAGTACTGTGGCAGTGCAGAGCCATGTAGCCAGTCAGCAGTACGGAGGGAGGCGTGTACTTGAGAGAGCTTGAGTGGATTTGGTGAACAGGGTTTGAGTCCCTTGAGGTAGAGTTGGGGGAAGGGAAAGGCAAGAGGAGTCAGGGCGTGACTTCTAGACTTTTGCTTGGGTCTTGATTGATTGTGGTCTTTTGTTTCCTTTTAATAACCCACCACTTCTTTGAGTTTTAATGAGGTGGAATGTGGAAACCCTAAACAGGGAGGATATCAGAGTTGAATTTTAAAAAACATGCTGAGGAGGAACTGGGTGGCCGGATGGCTGGTGAACTTTTTAGGTTGGTCCTGGACTTTTTAGAAGCCAGTTGGATGCACTGAGTCAGCCTAAGGGTTCCGCAGTGCATTTAAGTACAAAAGAAGATAATTAAATTTGTACATTTGCTGTGTGGTTCCATTGTTCCATGTTATCATAGATTAAACCCTATTAGTAAAGATACCTGATTTCACTAGTATTCAGTGTTAAAATCTATATAATTTATTTAGTGCCTGCTGTGTGTCAAGCATAGTGCTAAGTGTTTGAATATATTATCTCCTGCATACAGAAACCCTTTAAAGATCGTGGTAATCAATGCCTCAGAAGGTAAATGACTTGCTCAAGGTTATGTATGTTATGCCCTGAGTTTTCGCTTCTGAGAGACCACCAAGGAGCCAAGCACCGATGCAATCACACAAGGGTTTATTTGACAAGCTTAGGCTTGGGCCCAAGTGTACCCGATATACCCGACGCAGCAGAGTAGGGACGTGGACCCTGCGCTTAGTTAAGGCAGGGGTACTTATGGGTTCCTGTTCCTAAAGCAGGGTGGGGATTCCTGGAACTAAAGCAGGGCGGGGGTCTCTGGAACCAAGCAGGGTGGGGGTTACTAAAGCAGGGTGGGGGAAAGTTCAGCCCTTGGGCACAGGGGTCTGAGATGGCTGCCAGAGCTAAGATGGCTGTACCTATGCTAAGGCTAAACCTGAGGTGGGATGGCCTCGATTTTTCTCGGCCTCCACGGTACATAGTCTTAATAAGAAGCCTGTTTCTAATCATTTTTGTGTTGTGTGAGTCCAAAGCCTGTTTTCCACAATAGTATAAAGCCATTATATATAATTAGTATCATGTTACATTTGAGATTGATGAGATAACATGAAAATGCTTTGAAAAGTCAGTGGGTTAGAAAATCATTAGTTTGAGAATCATAAGATACGGATTGTGATTCAGAAGCATTTTACATATTAACTTGTATCTTCAGCTTATTATCTTGTTAAATGGTAATAAAGTTTGACTTCTGCTTATTTTACTGTATGAATATCATGTGTTGAAAATTTTTAGGAATTCAAAATACTCTCTTATGAAAGGTGCATTAAGGGACAGTTGGACACTGGTACAGGAATAAAAAATGAAACAGAACAAGGAGTTCAAAACAAAAACCACACACAAATAGTATCATTTGATATACGACGGAGGTGATATTACAGATCAATGGGAAAAGGATGGACTTTTTAAACCAGTGATTTAATTTTTTAATCAGCGACAATGAATTATTTATATGGAGGGATATGGAATTGGAATCCCTACCTCACAGCACATAAAAAATCAATTCCAAGTAGATTAAACACATAAATGGAAAGCCAGAGCTACAACACTTCTAGAAGAAATATTGAAGAACAATTCTAAGACCTCAAAGCAGTAGAATTTCTTAAGGCAAAAAAGTGTAAACCGTAGAGGAAAAGATGGATACGTTTACATTAAATTAACAACTTGACATTTATAAAAGAGGGTGAAAACACACACATGTGAATGCACATGCACATCCCGTGCCAAAGACTGGGAGAAGCTTCTGGGGACACAGGTAGCTCTCAAAGTTGAGAATCTAAAATAGATCAAGAATATAAATTAGTAACTGAAAAATAAACTCTTGATAGAAAGATGGGCAAACTAAAACAACCAGTATTTTACAAAAGAGGAAGCACAAATGGCCTATAAACCATGCAATGTGCCCAACTTTATTAGAAATTAAGGAATTGTCATTGAAATCACAATGAGATATGATTTCTTCCTCATCAGATCAGCAAAACTTAAAAAAGAGACAATGTGAATTGTTAGCAAAGTAAGGATTAATGGGATCCCTGAAACATTGCTTCTGAATGTACCCAGATACAACTATTTTGGAAGGACCAAAGCCAATAAAGAGAGCATACCTCATAAATTTGCAGTTGCCCAGGAATTATATGCCCTACAGAAACTTTTGCACTTTTGTGCTAAGAGTCATGTGCAAAAATATTCACAGTAGCAATCTTTCTAAGAGCGAAAAACTGAATGAAAGAACCTCACAAAGATGTATTAGCAGGAGAGTAAATAAATTGTGGCATACTCATTGAGTGGAATACTGTATCAACAGTAGAAATAAATAAGTAAAAAATAAATGAACACAGCTGCATAGATCGACAATAATATATTTCAAATTACTTCAGAAGAAAAAAACAAGTTGGAGGGTAATACATACAATATGATTCCATTTTGAGGTTGGAAAAACTAAGCTGTATTGCTTAGGAATACTAAACCAGTGGTAGGACTAATGAATAAAAAAGAATGATGCTGTCAGAATTCAGGATAGACAACTTGAGAGGAGTAGGGGGAAGATATAAGTGGGATAATGTGGGTAGGCCATCTGGAATTGGTTAATATTCCAATTCTTGGCCTGGGATAGGTTTTGTAAATGTTCAGGTGTTTTTGCACAGTCTTAACTATGTAAGCTATATTTCCATTTTTATTGTAAAATAAGACATTATATGTTACTACTTGTTCTGTATTTTTGTTTCTCTACCATTAGTTGTTCAAATTCATGTTCTAGAAAAAAGATAAGCTTTCTTGGAGAAAATATAAAGACATTAAATCTGTCATTGCAGAATCCCCCAAATCTTTTCAGTATTATGAAAGAAGGGACAATTGCTGTGATTTTTAAACTGAATTATTTTTGTTCTGCCTGTGGTTTAATACAAAGTAAAGAAATTGGAGTCAATACCCAGCTCTACCATATAGCCAGTTTTGTGACTTTGGAAAAATCCTTTCCCTCTCTGAGCCTCAGTCTCTTCTTCTGTAAAATGGATCTAATGTTAATCCCCACGGCCCAAGATTGATGGAGGATAATATAGTATTTGGGAAAGAAGTTTATAAACTGCAAGATTTAGTACAGGTGTTAGTTAAAAATACGTGTCTGAAATCAAAATTCCAGTCACACTTCTCTGTGCCGTAACCAGCACCTAACCCAATCAGGAGTTTTATTTGCGGAAGCTGATCTGAAAATCGTGACTAATTTTTGGACCCTAGAAGTTCCCTCAATGGAGACAAGAATAGAATTCCTCATTTGCTGTTGCATTAGTCCTAAGTCTTGTAGAGATACCTCCCTCTCCTCCCTGTCAGCCTTCACCACAGGTGGTTAGTAGTTCCTGTCCCACCGCTGGCCAGCAAAGGGGGAACTGAGGAGACTGGCTTTCAGCCTCTGGTTCTCTGCAGCTTTCCAGCAAATGATAACCCACTGAGGTGTTAATTTATGTTGGTTATGTCATTGTTATGTTTTTGAAGAAGAGATTAGATTAAGAAATATGGGGGGCGGCGGTGGCCAGCAATCCCTGTGCCAATGGTTGATAGATTACTCCAAACTTTGCTGTGGAAGAGAGGAGAAAGCAAGCAAGGGGGTCAACTCTCAAAGGCAAAGTCCCTTTTCTCTTCTTTACTCTTGGTTTTATTGTTCCCTCAAGATAATCACAAATCATAAATCCTTATCACAAATAATCACAGATCCTTATATCTGTTTCTCAAGCATGTGAAGTGTGACAAAGGGTCTTACTGAAACTGGGAGGCTCTAGTTTTGGGGAGCATAGGATATGCTAATCTGCATGTTCTAAGAGTTCTTCTAAACATACCCTAAGGGACAATGCATACATCTTGGATCACGGAGCGGCTGTTTGGGCTAAGAAAGCCTGGGAAAGGCAACTCCCTGAGGCATTCCAACCTCGGAAAGGTCACTCAGGCCTCAGCATTCCAAAGACCTCCTCTGCCCTTTGGAACCTTCCCTTGCCCTCAGCCACCTTCCATGTTCTATTTTAGCAAGTCAGGTAATATGGCTGATTTCATTTCAAATACCCCAAAAAAGTATCACAGGCATTTCCATTTCTTACCTCACTGTGCTTAGTGAAGGTGAGGTTCAAAATGGGACCAAACCTTTGTTGGTAAAAATATATCGTAGTACTCAGACCTCCATACCATAACATGCGAGCAGGAACAAAGCTTAGCGGAGTCTCCTCTCAGTGGAGCAGAAAGCTACAGCAGCGTATATGGGAAACCACTTGTAAAAGAAATTGCAGACAGAAACTTTCCCATTTAGAATTTTGATTCCTCTGTACCCTTATAAAATAAAATCATTGAATATCATTAGATCTGGGGAATAAAGTAAGATATAGACAGTCTTTATAAATAGTTCGGGTCTTATATTTAATTGTGGTGCTGGCTTACCTTTTTTTTTTTTTCCACATTACTTACGACGTTGATTTTTAAAAAGAGGACCTGGAACAACAAGAAAAAAACCTATCTCAGTAAATCTTGGTTTTAGAAATCCATTAACAGTAAGGATGTAGAAACCAAGCAGTGGCATCATACCAAGCAGCAAAAGATTCAGGTATCATAAATTTTCAAGCCATCTGTACACTAAGTACACTGACGAGTGAATCATACATTTTAGATGAATGGAAATCATATAAGCTCCTACCCTTTGTAGCTGGTGGTAAAATCTAGAAAGCTCCATAGCTTAGGTGAAAGCTCTCCAAAATGTTTCCACGACTTTGGAGGGTAAGAAAAAATAGACCTTTTTAAAATATAAAATGAATAAATGGAGGAGAGAGACTGAGTTGAAAAATTTAAAAAATGCTTATTTTTATTACTGACCTTTTTTTTTTTTTCCTGAATCAACTCATTTAACGCACCAGCGTAGTAACATTCAAATCCCAAATGTAGGAGGTTTTTTTTTTTTTAATGTTTTGAATAGAAACACAGTGTTGTCTTTACATTTGATTTTAGCTATCCGAGCAGTTCTACCAAAGTACTGTGTGTTTATAAATATAGGATTTATATTCCACCTGCTTCCAGAACAGATTTACAGTTGACTAGTTTGACATATGAAGATTAGAAGACTATATCAGATTAAATAAAAGAAATGTGCCTTGTTAATGGGTTTATATATTCCTGAATCCAACACAGAGTAACTATAGCATTTACAATAATAACAATAATGCTCCGATTGTGGCAGCTGTAATGGTTTCATTATTTCTTTACTGTAGTTGTAATCTTTTAGCGTTTGCCATAGAGCACACTGTACTATAGATACAACTTAATCAATTGCCGGGCAATGTAGCATTATTAATGTAATCTCAAGAGATGCTCAAGTGAAGATAGGGCCCGAGTATTTCATACTAGAGGCTGCTGTGACTTTTGGGGCTCATTGAAGATGGGGCTGCCCTCGCTCGTGACCTCATAATTTCCAGAAGCAGGTGGAGGTGGCAATTATAGCTCCGGCCACTATCTTGAACTTTCTGTAGTAGGTGATGAATTGCAAATGGCTAGACCCTGTGCACAACAATAAACTCAAATAAATCTTCAACGTGTAATAATGACAAGATGGGAAGACTGGCAGCTATAACAAGGCTTCTGTTGTCACCCACTTTGCTGTAGCCTTGATATTCATCATTATCAGCTGGAGCTAGCTCAAGAGCTGGACAAGAAGGTCCGAAGAAGGATGAGTTGTTTGCGCTGAAGCGTCCAGTTGGTCCCATCTGGGCGAGAGTAAATGGGATTTTTTTTGCCTGTTCACTAGGCCAGAGCTGTCCATCATTTTAGGCAGGTATCTGATCACTTCATGCTGTGGGACAATATGGCTTTACACGGCTTGGCTCTCTCTCGGTAGTGCGATATAACATTTTTCCCCTGTATGAAAGCTTTTGGTTACTTTTCAGTTACATAAAAATGCCGTTCGTTTTCACAAAACTGAGCTAATACTATTTGCTCCATCATTGACAAATGACTTCTCAAATGAGAACATAATTTTAACACAACCCGAATCATGGTTGAAATCTGTGTCGTGAATCATATGAAGTTATTATGTTCGATAATAGCATATGTTTTCTTCAGCAGTAAGTAAAAACTTAACTGCTTTTAATTTTCAAAACAGTGATGGAGACAACACAAAAATTATCGGAACTTTAAGTTACTGTAAAATTATTACTTACTATTCCTAAATACTTTACTGTTGTTAATACATATGGTATACATATTCTTAGTAGTAAGAACGTGCTGTGGCATTTCTGTCAAGATCGAGTGTTCCAACGACGGAATACTGTTTGATTTCAAGTAAAAACCATATTCACTGATCCTTCAACATTTTAAGTCTGTGATAAGATCAATCGATATAATATTATTCTTGGATTGATTGTTCTCCCCCTTAGAAGACTATCAAGTTTTTAAAAGCCTACTTTGTTGAACATTCATTCATGAACATTATACAATTACCTATTTTGCATGTTGTCTGTGTTATACTTTTGATGCTCTTAAATTTAAAATTTGAAAATTCAGTAATTGATAGGTGATCGATTTCCCTATTACCCACAGCCATCTTTAATAAAGATTATAAGCATCCTCCTAGTGTGTTTTTATTACCTTTTTTCCTATTTATTTTCAACCTTTTAAGGGAGAAGATCATATAATTGTTTCTTAACATTTTAGATTTGATGTTGCTTTTTAAGAAAAATGAACCCAACAGTAGACAGTGAAACCCGAGCATTGTTGCTTTTGATTTATTTTATATATATATTTATTTTTTAATATATTTATATATTATATAAATATATAAATATATTTTTATATATATATTCCTGTCATCACTTAAATATCTATTTTTAGATAAACCCATAATTATATAATTCAGATTCACTTTAACTCCTGAGATGATTAAAAAGTAAGACATCAGGTTTCCATTTCTCCTGCATTCTCAGGGTTCAGACCCAGCGACATGCCATCATTCACTTTTTGTCTTTCGTTGGTAATAGATCTTTAAGCCTTGAGGCACCAGACTCATGCAGATTTCTTTGCATTTTAGTTTCCTGATGGAATAACAACTTCCAGTTTCAAAGCTGCAGCATATTGTATTTCATCTCTGCAGACCTAGCTTCACCCGGTAGTGGCCACCGGAAAATATATGTCAAGAACACTGTTTTCTAGTATTGGAATTTAGGCAATTTGTTTTCAGACTGTGGGCAGTTTCAACCTATTTTTGGAACCCCTTTGTGGCCTGACCATTCGTTCTCACATAATTTATGGTGGCCCTGTAGCATACAAACTTTCCATCACTGTCCAGCTGAAATTCTCTGTTGTCATAGACTCTTCTCCCTTGCCTTCCTTTGGCTCCTTTCAACGCCTTTCCTGCCTCTGGACCAGGTAAACCGTCCTGGACTTTATATCCGACCATGCAGAGCTTTCACCAGATAAGTCACTAAATTGAATGATACACATACACTTTAAACAGTATCCGTATGGCTACAGATGTGTCCGTGACCCTGCATCAGAATCGAGTGAATAGCAGTTTATTGAAGTGTCTCCTAAGTATGTAAAGCTTGAACTTGAGTTCAGGTTACTTCTGTACTAAAAAAAAAAAGAAAAAAAAAGAAGGAAAGAAAGTACATGTAGTTTTTTCGTATACATCAGGTTGGGCTCTTGGTATGCGTGTCAGTATTTTCTCCAAGTACTTCACATCTAGACATAGGACTTGTAGTGTGTTAGAATAAAATACGATTGAAGAATTTTGTCCTAATTTCTTTATATTGCTGTTGGCGTCTGGTGTTGAGAAACATTACCAATAGGATCTAAGACCGTGATAGCTGAAAACTCAATAAGCTAAAAAATGGATGATAGTAAATGATGATCGTTATTCTTTTACCCTCAAGCAAGCTCTTTTGTTTACTAGCCACCTGCCCGTCTGTAAGTTATGTAACTCCTCTAACTAAATTTTGTTAATTCCCCTTGTAAAGTGGGTTAATAATAGTATTTCTCTCATGGCGTTTTACTGTTTAACGTGATTTCTGGCACAACGCTTTCAATAAAAAATTACACATTATTGTTCAAATACAAGAACTACATTTGTGTTCCTGTTTCTCAGATTATGGCTCAGGGAGCTAAACTGCTTGGCGAAGGGAACCGTCTGGCACTGTTTCCAGGTTAAATTAGAAAGGGATAGCAATCTCAATTCTTGAATGCATTAACCTGGAGCGGGAGTACCCCCACTTCTCCGTGCATCAGAATCACCAGGAAGGCTTGTTAAACTGAAATCTGCTAGGTTCCACTCCCCGAGCTTGTCAGTGGATCCCGTTTAGGGCCTGAGAATTTGCATTTCTAGCAAGTTCCCAAGTGATGCTAATGTTTCCATGAACACTGATCCAGAGAGGCCCTTTCCTTAACTGGTGATGAGAGTGAAATGAACTAACGGATAAGCCCTGCGCTTGCTGTTTGGTGACGCTGGCACCACGGCAGGCTGCAAAGAGCGGACTTTGTTTCCTGACCCACCAGATTTGTACTCCTGACTGGCCCAGGCTTTTCTCTGTGTCAGTGATGACTTAATGAAAAAGTTCTTGTTTTATTTTCTTAAGAGGGTGGGGATTCTAGAATGATTTTGATTAAAATAAAATCTTATTTCAAGTAGATTCATAACATGTAAGTATGTGAAAATTTATCTGTCCATGTAAGCAAAAATTCTCCATAACATCTCTGATTGTATGCTGTGTAATTACACTTACTAATCATGTAATTGCATATCTTAATTATCACATGTCTTACTTGCCTTTCTACATGTATTTAAATAATTGTCTTAATGTAATATATAATTACAAAAGTAACAGTTCAGTATCAGAGACATTTTATTGCTCCCACTGAAATATTTGTTCAGTAAGATTCTGTAAAACAGACATTTTGTCCAATAGGAGTAAAAAATGATTTTAAAATCACATTTTATTTTTTTTAATATTTTATTTATTTATTTGACAGATCACAAGTAGGCAGAGAGGCAGGCAGAGAGAGAGGGGGAAGCAGGCTCCCTGCCAAGCAGAGAGCCCAATGCGGGGCTCGATCCCAGGACCCTGAGATCATGACCTGAGCCGAAGGCAGAGGCTTAACCCACTGAGCCACCCAGGCGCCCCTTAAAATCACATTTTAAAAATAATATTATTTCCAGGACAGCCTAAGGCAGTTTTTTTTTTTAAGCAAATTTTACTTTCAGAGTCTCCATTTCTGCAGCAAGTTATTAAACCCTTTATTTATCAGTACATTTTATTTGTTTATTTATTTGTTTAAAGTAAGCTCTACACCCAACATGTAGAGTTTGAACCCATGACCTCAAAATCAAGAGTCGTGCGCTCTACCAACTGATGCCAGGGAACTGATGTTCCCTCTATGCCCCCCCCCCCCCGCAGATTTTTTAATTAGGTCATTGTTTAAACCAAGAAGGTAACTAAAAAATGTGACTTTTCGTTGTGGACAGGTGTCCTTCACTAAAAAGAATTAACAATGAATGAGGATAACATAATCAGTTTGTATTTAACACTCTCAAATATTTTTTCACATGATTATGGTTGGTTTTCCTTCTTGAGAATGACAACTTTGAGGGAAACAACTGTCTACTCTGATCACATCTGTGTCCCTAGGGTTAAAATCACCTTCTCTGAGCAGGTATCCACCGATTACTTGGTGAATAAATGAATAATAGGAATTATTACTGGTGTCAGTGTTGGTGCTGTTAACTCTTATTGAGCATCTACTATATGGTAGGTCTTTTCCTGGGTATTTGCATATGTCTTCAATTCTCATCACAACCTGCAGAGATTGATCTAGTTAACCCCTGAGGAGCCTGAGGCCGAAAGAAATTGGAATCCTGTCCCCTTTCACAGATAACAAATGGTGGACCCTTGTCTTTCTGCTGAAGAACCTAAATAGACTCTTGGCCAGCAAGCAATGAAACCTCAAGGTCTCATATTCTGGGGTTAGAATAGAAATGTCTGTAGTATTCAGGGAGAGACAAATGGAACACTTCTGAGACTGGCATTTAGGAAGAAGGAAACAAACTGGGGAAGAGACAGTTACCCCTTACACAGCTCTTCCGTTAAAGAATGAATCAGAAAGCAGTGAGGTTTGATTTCGTTTGCACGTAACTTAAAGCAGTTGCATCCAACCGAAGCATGATCGTTATACCCACCTAACCTGTGAACCTAGATGAAGTGAACGTTTTCATGTTTTCAGCTGTTCTTTTTTTCTAACTCCCATGCATTTGCACAGGGCAAGTTAGTTCTTAAATTCACGTGCTGATTATGAAGTTCTCCTACGTTTTGTGTATATTCCCTACCTTAACGATTTATCTCAGTTGACTCTTGGTTGATCTCTCATATATTGAACTGAGTAGATTTATCTGGCCAAGGCGCATGAGTGACCAGTACATGCCTACAAATGAAGAATGAATAAACAAATGAGTGAATGAAAGAGGCCATAAGCATTTTATTTCTCTCTCAACGGTCTTGGTATGAGCCGTATTTCAGATGGACTGGAACCATTCATTTATACCATACGGTCAAAGGTGGAAAAGGAAGATATCAAATCAAATAAACTTTTCTCGTGGGATGCTAATCTTTCTATACATGGTAACAGGAATATCTTAAGGGCTTGTGGAGCATTTTCATCCCAAAGCAACATTTACCATCTTCATTCCCCAAAGGTTAGATATGACTGATGGTCCTGAAATACATATTCTAAGATGGAGGCAAGATACATGGGAGGAAAAACCTACACCCTGGAGGGAAATATAAATTTATCATTAAATTGCAGAATATTTTATAATATTTATCTGAGTTCTCAGTTATCATCTGGTCATTAACAGATTAATTAAAACAGCACACACAATGCCTAGCTCATAGTAGGTGCTCAGTGAGTGATGCTATAATTGAACCGGGAGACTGTGGCCTTCCATCAGGGCTATAGAAACAACCTGGAGAGACTAAGCCAAATTTTAATATTCTGAAAAGAAGGTGTTTAGATACAGAAGGAGAAAAAGAACAAGCAGTGTATGCAAAGGCAAATGCTTATTTGAGCCTAGCAGTTAAAACTCCTCACATGTTAATCACTCATGGAGTGATTTGGTTTTGGTTTGTTTTTAAAGAAAATGGAGCATTATCACCAAGCTGAACTCTCCCAGTCTAGGCAAAAAAAAAAAAAAAAAAGGGTTCCATAAAAAGTGTATTAAATGAGTGAGTTCTTGAATCCATTTTATGAAGCCTGTAAATGTTTGAAGTATTCTTTTTACAATTGATATTTTATTTGGCATAGATAGACAAGCAGGTGTCTCTTAGTATTTGCAACACGTATAATCATTCACTATTCTTCATGATGTGAAAACTCACCTGTGGGAGAATCTTTCTTTCACAAGTAGGAACAGAAGAGTTGGCCTATGTTCAGACCCACCATTCATGCCCCCCATTTGTCCAGCTCTTCAACCGGAGAAAATTACTGAAATGGCATTGTTGGCTCTAGACTACAGCAAATGTTTATTAACATTTATCCATATCCTCGGCAAGTGTATATTGCAGTCTAGCTGTGTGTGAAATAATTTTGTATGCATCTGGTGCTTCACTGTTTATAATACCTTTTATATATTTCGTCCATTTCACCTGTAGGTCCGAATGCCTCAAAATCCCAGTTTGGCCTTGTGGATTCTCTGGCTGGATTTTGTAACTCATTGTGCTTGGT
Organism: Mellivora capensis; assembly: GCA_004024625.1. NCBI lineage: Eukaryota > Metazoa > Chordata > Mammalia > Carnivora > Mustelidae > Mellivora > Mellivora capensis. The sequence goes on along the minus strand of PISX010003774.1, from coordinate 11,919 downwards.
GCCATGGGCAAAACAGAGAAAACTGGTGTGTAGTCTGCTGCCACAAAGCCTATAATCGAGAGTGAGGTCTTTAGACAACTGGCTGTTAAATCAAATTACTGTTTGTTAAGTGTTTAGACATTCAACGAAGGACAGATCATTTCTGATTGGGAAAATTCTGGCTTTCTTAGGAAAGCTCTTGTCCTTGGTTTTCCCTTTCTGCAGCAAGAGCATAGTCATGATGCCTCTTTATGCCCCCAGACTGTGGGTGCCGCTAGGTGCCCTCTGTGACCAGGAGAGCGGGGCCATAACCTCACCCTCAGCTCTCAGCAGCCAGTCCTCTTCCCAAAGCCTCCCACAGGCCCCCGGCACTCTTGTCCCTGGGTGGAACCTGCTATGAAGAAACAAAGCTTCACTGTGGCACCACATGCACATTTCTCAGTTGAAGGATCACCCCAAATCCAGGGCTGCAGGCCACCTTCCGCCAGATTTAACATTTTTAGTCACCTGTGAGAAAGCAAAGGTAGCATGAGTCACCAGTTCTTTTGGGAACTTGGGCCTGGAAGGGAGAGAAGGAAAGGGGAAATGGCACCTTTCAGAGTTTCAGTTGTTTTTAATAACAGGAGACCTGGGGTGTGTTTAAATGCTGATTGGGAAGGCTCCCATAGAACGGGAGAGGTTGAGAACCCAAAGCAGATGGGCTGAGAGACCATGAGTTTCCTAATTCAGTGGAAGAAGACAGGAGCCAGAGCACAGATGGGGAGATTAGCCCTAAGCAGGGGGGAAGACATTTATTCCCATTTTATTAGGAGGATCGGAGGAGGTGGGGATAGATTCCAGTTAAGTATACACATTTGAGGGCGAGAAGTGAGGACGTGTTTGGACATCTGTTTTATTTGTAAAACAGTAGCCAAATGTGTTTGCCAAGGCGGGGTGTGGGGTAAAGGAAATGGTCAAATGTTTTGAGGAAATTTGAGAATGTTTTAACTGCCTTATGTGAAGAATGGAAGAGAGCTAATTTGAGAGAGTTGGGATTGCCCACTGGAGTGTGCAGTTATAGAGTTCCACTCATCACAGTTGTGTGGTTTTTGCCCAAGAGCCATTAACAGCCTGGGTACAGGAGGGCAGGTAATGTACAGGGGTATGGCGAAGTCTTGGTTTGCTCCTGACTGGGTCTTCAGTAGGCTTGTGTTTGGAAAGGTGAGTTGACAAAGGGAATTGAACCTTTTTTCCAAAGAATGAGACGGGATGGAATTTTCATCAAAGTGAAATGTTGCGTAACTTCAGATACAATTGCATTTTCATTATATGAGGCACACCTGGAGCCCTGAACTTCAGTCTCTAGTCATCGAAGCAGGGTGCTCTTACCCTTCTGGTTTTTTCTAGGCAGAAGAGTTTTGTTTGCAGTTTCCTATCTCAGTCCAGATGTCGAATGTAAGACTACTCGGAGTTCAGTCTTTCAGAACTTTGTAAAAGAGAGCAACTCGAGTATATCTATTCATACACATAAGTAATATACATACATGTATATTCATACAATATAAATAAGATACAGTAACATCCTAAGTATGAACTTCCAGCCCATTTATGTTACAGAAGCAGTACAGACTTAGCCATCTGAGCTAAGAGAATCATCCTTGATCTGGTTTTCTTTCATTATAATTGTAGCTCTTTTTGACTCCTTTGTCCTGTTCTTGTCTCATGAAACTGGACCAGACTGGTCATTTCCTCATTTCAGTTTATTTAATACTCTTTTGTATAATGTTGGAGATGTCTATTTGTCATGGCTCAGTTTTGGGCTTTGCTTTTACAGCTCACTGTATGCCAGGTAGTAGAGAAAACACTCCACGCATAACAATTCAGTTATCCTCACACTGTCTCTGGAGCTCAGGTTAAAGGATAATTCCCATCACAGGTGAGAAAACTGAGGCATAGAAGGGCTTGAAAACTTGGACACGGTCATACTTTCCAATGATGTGGCCTCTGAGACAAACTGAAAACCGACTTCAGAGCCTACACCGATAGCTACCACTGTGTATTGGATTTTGACCCGTTGTTTTCCCCGACCAGCTTAGTTCGTAAGGTGTCTCCCTCTCCTTCATGATACTGTGCAGGTAGGAAAGGAGGCTAAACGAGCTGATGAATGTAAAGCAGGACAGCGCGTGACTCACAGCAGGCACACTGCATCCCGCATGCTACCTGTACCTTTTTTTTTTTTAAGATTTTATTTGACAGACGGAGATTACAAGTAGGCAGAGAGGCAGACAGAGAGAGAGGGGGAAGCAGGCTCCCTGCTGAGCAGAGAGCCCGATGTGGGGCTCGACCCCAGGACCCTGGGATCATGACCTGAGCCAAAGGCAGAGGCTTAACCCACTGAGCCACCCAGGCGCCCCCTACCTATACCTTTTTAAGCTGGGGAATGGTGCCACAGTTAGTGAGCTGTGTGACTTCTCGTCACGACACTATGGTGCCCTGTGCTGCCAGTGAGAAACTACAAGAGAAACTTGCAGGTAAAGGGAACGTGGATTGGCTCACCAAAGAAAAGAACATGTTGGCAAATCTGGAGGAGAATGCTAAACCATGGGCACTGTTAGAAATTGCCAGGTGAGGACATGAGTATTAATCCTTAAGACTTTCCTGATTACAAGAAATGGAAACCCAGCTCAGCCTGCCTTAGGCAACTTAAAGAAAGACATTTCTTGCTCAGAGAGCTGTAGCGCCCAGCCACAGGCTCAAACATAGACAATGGGACAAAATCTTGCTCCTTTTATCTCTTGGCTCTCTTTTCCCTTGGGTTCACTTTGTTCTCAGGCTTTCCAGCTTATGGAAGCAAAATGGCTGTGAGCACTTGAAGCTTATATCTTATCTCTATAATCCTCCCCTCCCAGCTGCTCGTCCCTTCCCCACCCCCAATAAAGAGGAATTTTGTCTTCCGGATAGTTCCAGAAATACTCTGGAATTGGTTCTTAATGACTTTACGCCACATCCACATCCCTGAACCAGCTGCGGTGAACATGGGATGGCATGCCGTGAACACTCAGGCCTGGGCCGGGAGAGTGGAGACAGCTTCCCTGCACCGCAGACTCCAAGGAGGAAAAAGGGTATTTGCAAATCAGAGTGCTATTATAAGAAGGAATAGATTATTTCACCCAAGAGATATGCAGCACAGTTAGCCTAAAACCAGCAAGTATTCCTTAAAAAACAGGACTTATAATGTAAAGTCAAGACCTTCTTGACCTCAGGGTATATAACCCACCTTAGAAATGTTTTATGAAAAAAGAAAGTTCTTGTCATTTTTGCGCTTGAGTGGTATAATTGGACCATAAGACATGCTATTAAGAAAATAGGAGGTTTGGGCCTTCTAGAGGGAATACCTAAAATACAACTTAGGAAAGAAGTTTTAACACTTTAATCATGTAATAGTGGTGTTTGCACGGATTAAAAAAAAAATAGAAAGGGTATTTTTTTTCTATCTGTGTACATTTAACTGTTGTCAATTTCTAGGGTACTTCGAGGTTGAACAAAGTATGGAAGCTTAAATTTCATGTTTTTGTTTTCTCAATATAGGCTACATCGTAGAAACTTGCTAAAAAAAAAACAAAACTGAGTGATCTCTTTCCTCAGATCAAGGACTTTTTGTATTGTCAGGCTTTGAGAGACTCAACTTGTCAGACCCCTAGTGACTCACAAGATTGTCCTTTTTAACTGCTATGACAGGACATCTGTACACCGTAAATTTGAAACTGCAGGAGAAGAAAACAAGAGCACTGCTGATTTGTTTTAGAAAGTACAGGAGCCCCGTCATGTCTTGTAGCTGAATTGCCTTACGTTCAGTGGAATCAGATTTACAAAGCAGCATAGGCTTATTGGGGAAATTAAGTCACAGTTCAGAAGAAATCGACAGGGTTCTCACCATGAGGCATGTTTTCCTTTGTCTTCAGAGATCAAGCCTTAGAATGACAAAAGTTCTATCAATGTAGTAGTATTGCACAAAGAATTAATGAACCTGAATCAGATTTGTCTATCAAGGAAAGAACTTACTGTACAAGGCTACAGGTGATATATTTATCCCAGATTTGTTCTGAAATGTCTGGCTCTGTGATAGAACCCTCTGTGCAGCGTTTGCATCCAACTGGAATTGTAACCATCATACACTGAGTGCACAGGCTATTTCTGTCTCTTCAATACTAGTATTCTCATTGACTCTCCAGAAAACCCAGTTATAATGGTGGGAGGCCCAACCTCAGCCTTAGTGCTAGAACCAACAGCAAGGGTAGATTTGGGGTGATTACCCCTGGGATGGGTCTGGGGAAAGAAGGTGTGGAAGCTCACATACCAGATGACACTTGGGGACTTTGTGTTTCTTTTCACTTCCAGTTACATGGTCCTAGCACAATGACCTCAAAGTCTGTAAACACTAACTCCCTCACTGTGAGAAATCAGAATGTTTTTTCATATTATTAATTTCATCAGAGGCCTGTCTTGAATGTGAAGGCAAATAAAGGACTTGTTGAAACCCATTTACCACCAGAACGGTTCAAAGTATCCTCATGAACTGGAATCAGCATTGATCAAAGAGTAGCATTTTGTGCAAGTACTGTGCATTTTAGGGTAATAAAGCTGACAAAATGGTTTTACAGTTTTTCAAGAGAAGTAATGACGGCTATATTGCTTTAAAAAGGGGGGGGTTTCCGTGTTTTTAAAAAAAAAATTAATAGGCTATTCCTCGTCATTGCTGCCAATATAAAAATTCATGTTATTCCACCCATAATCATGTAGTGTGTTGCTGAAAAATCAGGGACTGGTGCTTTAGGATAAATTATCAGAGGATGCCAAGCTTGCTGAGGAAGGGAGTGGCCTGAGGCTATGGTCCCCAGTAGCTCCCAGGGGCTAGATGAGGGAGTAGCCCTTAGCTCCTTACTTTCTGTTCATCCTTCTGTCTTTCCTTCTGCTTTTCTTTCTCTTCCTCCTTCTGTTCCGCCTTCCCTTCTCCCTTCCTTCCCACCTACCTTCCTGCCTTCTTTCCTTTCTCAAATCTCAAATCTCTTTGTGATTGTACCATAATCAATTGTGCTTTCCTTATCAGTCGTGAAACTGAAGTATACAATTTAATTAAATAGCTTAACCTCCTGAAACATTTTAGTGTAAAAAAAGAAGAAGAGGAAGAAGAAGAAAAGAAATCTCCCAAGAAATGTAATTCTCATTTAGGTGTTGAAAATTTTTAGTTTGAATCTGATATGCTAATTTTTATCCTAAGCAATTTTATCTTTCACATATTAACTTGAAACCAGGTGATTATAACAAAAATAGTGACTATTTCACAAATACAGTCGGCATCAATGTGTGTGCATTAAGTTTCTATATAAATACAGATATAAATAAATTGTAGAAACAATCAAGAAACCAAGCCTTTCAGGGTTATCTATTGCCATTGCTTCCTATGCATTGAAGCTCTCACCATAGCCATTACTATAAAACGTTCCCTAAGTACATAAAGGCTCTGATCGTTAAGATTTTTATTGCCAGCCACACATACAGAGCTGCAAATTGCCTTGTTTCAGATTTATTATGTATTACTCCAGAAATTCTATAAAGATCAAAAGAACTGATTACAATGTTGACCTTTGCATTAACTCATCTGAATTTAAATTCAAGTGTTTGATTTGGGAAAATAAGTCCATTTATCATAGGTCTGCTACTGAGGGGATTGTGCAGCCCTGATTGGGAGTGCTGAGACCAAATTTATTTATTGAGCGTGGGCTTGAAAATTGTTTGTAGGACAAGAGGAACAAAAGTTTGACCTGCCATTGTATAGTGCCAGGGGAACAATGTGGACATTGCCCTTTTCAAATTTCAGGTAGTCCGTCCGTTTCAATCTTGTTGATAGAATTGCCAGATATTAAGTTGAGCAAATATAGACTGTTTTAAAAATATAAATCATGCTTCGATTTAAAATTAATGAGCCTTCTTTTACTGAGAAAATAACCATTTCTTCAACATTGAGGTTGTATTTTGGAGGAATATTGTGATCCTTCTCCTTCTGCAATTAGCCTTTGTATTATACTTGAACTCACATTTGTGCATGCTTTGTTTTGTTTTCGGAGTTACTAAGAAAAACCTGTTTGTAGTAATATCTTCCTACATGGAATTATACCGATTTAGTTAACTTTCAGCTATTGAACTACTATTGAACTGTTCCATTTTAAGCACAAAAAAATTCAAAATTTGAACCGAGGGACTATTTAATGGTATCCCCCCCACACACAAATTGCGTATCTCATGCACATGAGACTTTTCTTCTGCCTTTAGATGGGCAGAGAGTTCTAGAAAGTGCTTTGATAAAGAAGGAGGTGATGGCAGTCAGCAGAAGGCATCAACATGTATCTTTCCCTAAATACCCAGGCTTTTTGATAGCATGGCATTCATAACTGTGAAAAATTAGGGTCCGGCAATGTTAAGTATGGTGATGATGGACGTAACTTGGCTCATAATAACTTGAAGAACCTACTGGTTAAAAAAAAAAAAAAAAAGACATTGTAGGTTAGGATTTATGCCCATCTTAACGCCTAAGGTTCAGCTCTTCTGCTTCTCATGGTGATTAACCTTCCAGCCCAAGTCACTGTCAGCATGGAGAGGCCAGGGTATTACCCATTTGCTAAGTTTCATTGAGCCGTCCAGAAACAATTACAGTAGACCCTTGACATTTGCAGGAGATTTGTCCTGAGACATCATGTACTGCAGATAGGAAAGTGTAACATAGCTATATAAGCTATATAACATAGTTATTTTCCCTATAAAATCCAGTAAAGTAAAACTAAGAAAATTAAGTGACCCTTCAGGCCATTAATGATTCCATCAGCACAAGACCAAAGTATTTATAAAGCTATCAAAGTAAATTCTGCCACCAAAATAAACTCCATACCACCTAACAACATTATTCTAGTAGTGTTGACCCCAAATTTACAGAATCTGCAAATGGTGGACAGTATTGGTGTAATGACGTTAGAGATAAGATTGAGATGTGAATGAATGCTCGGCTTTCTTGTCTTGAACTTGCTCCATTGCATTTGTTCACGTTAGAACTGCCACAGAATCATAAAGGACTATATCAGAGACCTTTGGGGCTCTAGAATAAATTCTTTTGTGAGGAGGTGCCCTGCTGGGTGAGTCAGAAAAGCATTCAGCTCTTGATATCAGGGTCATGAGTTCAAGCTCCACTCTGGGTGTAGAGATTACTAAAAAATATATAAATAAACAAACTTTAAGAAAAAAAATAAATTCTCTTGTGAAACTTCTTTAGTTCATTTTTTTAAGGATGTAGACTTCCCAGTTATTGATACCTATATGAATTCATCTAACACAGAATCCATCTAAAAGAAAAGAAAAAGAATCCATCTGTTTTGTGATGAAAAGAGAGGGCTGAGGTAATAGTTTTATACTTACTTCTCTTTATACAGTCTAAAAATAAAGGGTCCTGGTAAGGGAGATCAATAGGTCTATGTAATTAAAACCAAGTGGTTTTGCCTGAAAAAAATAAATCCTTAAGACATTCAGATATTATAATCTGATCATTAGGTTGTTTTTTTTTTTAATTTCTTGATTTTTTTTAGTTTTTGAAATTTAAAAATATTATGTTTGCAGTATCAAACTCTTCTTTGTCAGTTTGAAATACTTGGAATTATCCAAATTATTGGACTAGTGGGAAAGTTGTATTTACCAATTTAATTGAAGTGTTTCTTTTTTTCTTATTTAATTTAAATGGGACTCAAACTCCTAAGTGGTTTGGTTGTATTTGAGGACTTTGACTCTTCTGTTTCATCAACCTTATTGTTTGAAGTGGTTTTATTTATTGTAGTGATGAGTCTTTTCACTTCTTACACTTTAGTATTTCGAATGGTGTCAAGACGTTACGGAAGTGGGGAGTGGCAGCTTATGAACAGTGTGTGTACTCTGTGTTCAGTAAAAGCAAAATTTTTATATGTTCTTTGCCAATTTCAAAATTTCAAGCAGAAATTAATTAATTCCAAGTTAGCAAATATATATTGAATGCCTACTATGTGTCACATGTTTTCTTAAGTAACCCCAGGTACAAACATTAATTGAAACAGGTTCTACTGTCCAGAGATTTGCTATCTAGCAGGGTAGACATGTACTAATCTAATGTGGTAAGGAACATGCTTTATTAAAGGAATGAACAAAGGACTAAGGAAATTCAGAGAGAAGGAAGAAGCCAAAAAGGACTCCTTTTCTTTGATTTCTAATCTTTATGAAAATGATCTAGGCACTCAACTTAGAATCACAGAATGCTTTTGATGTAAAGGATTTTAGAGAAAATATTGAATTTTCTTTAACAGATTAGAAAATTGAGGTCCAGAGACAGGAAGTGACTTATCAACGCTCATACATCTGGGTTGGGTTTTTTTTTCACATTGTCCTTGATCAAGGATTTAGTATCCTCATAGAGGTTACCATTTGGACAAAACCTTCCTAATGACTGGAGGGCAAGCAGTTAAGTTCAAAATTGTATAGTATTCTCCATAATTGCGGTATGATTTCACAGAAAGAAGAGGAAAATGTACGCTGATAGAAATGGGGAATGTGCCAGAGATGATGTCAGCGAATTAGGCCTTCTGTGTAGTTAAGGCCTGGACCAAGCATATAAGAGGCACAAACCAAATAAAAGAAAAAGTGAAGTAAGAGGCTGGAAGGAATTTGAATTGTAAGAGTGACAATCCCTGATACAGAAGTCTTGATAAAATGTTCAGGGTGTGTGTTTGCCTGCTCTGAGCCAGAGTGATGTGCTTCCTTTTTTCCTGTATGTTCCCTGTTTTTAATCCTTATGGAAAACCTGCAACATCACCAATAGGCCCAATTATAGGTGAGACTAATTGAGGTAAAGAGAAATTACTTTATGCAGGTAGGTTGTATAGTTAATAGGTGACAGAGTCAAGATGACTTCATCTGACCACAAAGTATTCATTCTCTCCTCTACTCATGATGGAAGATAACAACTGAAGTTTTCCGAGTTAGGTGACTCCTGCATATTCTCATTTGTGAGACTAGAAATATGCTGACATTGATCGGTAGCCATAAACGCATACATATGTACATTCATTCATTCATTCATTCATTTTTAAAAATTAAGAATTGAACCTCATGAGGGGAAGTTAATTGGAGAGGGAATTTAGTGAATTTATTTGGTTATAATGAGCTTGAGGTGATTCTAACCTTTCCAGAAAGAAATATCCCAAAGGGATTCTGGAAGTGTGGGGCTAGTTGTTGGAAGTGTGGAAGTTCAGAGGAGAAAAATCTGTATATATGTGATTGATCAATAAGAAGGTGATGGTTGAAGGTAGGAGAGTTAGTGCCCTTTCCCAAAAAGCAAGTATGTAGAGAAAGGAATGAAAGGCAAAGGATATCACTCTGGAAAACTGGAAGAGGAGGGGATAGAGAAGTGTGTCGATATGATGGTTTTGTCATATGGTTTGGCAGGGTTTCCTTCGTTGTGCTTTTTGTCTTTTGTTTTATATGAATGCATCATGGTCATAAACTACCAAATTTTATGTGTACTTTACTCTGTAGTTCAGAAAGTTTCTCATGCATAGTGATACACAGGTGGGTTTAAAATTTTGCTAGTTGTGTGAGGATTCATAGTGAGTAACCATACAAACAGGAAATTCTGCAGGATTTGCATTAAACCATGTGAAGAAGAAATAAAAAAGTAGCATGTAAGTGATATAGGGAAGAAAAAGAGGAGGGTAAAGTGATAAGAAATAAAAAATTCTGAAACATCTTTGGAATCTGAAATTAATAGAGGTGTTGGTGGTAAATCTATTGCTAGAGTTTGTGGTAGGCTGCCCATTCCTTTCTCATTGTTTTTTTAAATTCCAATTCCAAGTATACCGAACACCCACAGAGAACCTGAGCCGGTTGTCCATTCATTCATTCAACAAATATTGTAGGTACTATTTAGATACAGTAAGGTGCATTTTTGACTCTGGCTTAATTTTATACGTTAACCTAAAACGAAAAAAGCAACTTCCTCCTTATTAGACTGTTACCTCAATATCAAGAACCCACGTAGGCAGACGTGTGACACTGAGATAATAATCAAATACAGAAGTTATTTTTTTCATTCAGACTGATTAAGTCAAGTGAGTGGGACTAAAACCCCACAACAAAGGAATGAATAGCCCTACCAAGGAGGTCAGAAGTGAAATGTTAAGCCTGTTGATAAAGCAGACTGGGGCTATGAAATCTGGATGTACTGTTACTTACAATAGCTGGCATTTCTAGTCCTTCCTGTGTGGTAGGCATTTTACCAGGATTTGATATGTACTAACTATTTTAATTCCCATAAGAGACCTATGAGGCAGGTATTACTCTTACTGCCCATTGCCCTTTTCCCCATAAGACAACAAAAGTAAAAAGAAGTAAAATAACTTGTATGGGTAGAAAGTGGCAAAGCATGGATTTGAACAAGACAGTAGGACTTTAAAATCCCACACTGAGCTCCAGATACTTAATACTAAGTTGAACTAAGTAGCTGAGCCTGGTGTCTGTAGTAGCCTAAGCTGAATGCAGATAGCACTTTACAGTTCATATTACAATAAATACTTGTATGTACCTTAGCCGACTGTGGTCATGTGACATCTGGTCACCCAAGAGAATTGGGAGAGAACTGAAAGGGTCCAGATTTAAAGAGGACAGTTGATTATTGCTTAGTCCAGGCGGTCATGGGATCATAGGGTACCACTCATGAGCTTTTATTATCTTTAGATATCCTGAATATTTTTGCACGAACTATAAGTAGTTTAATAAATACAAGAAACAGTTTAAAGCAGAATTTCATTTTGAATATGAAATGTGGTTTTGTTTGATATTGGGCCATCAAGACCCTGATCACTAATAAGATGGGCACCTTTTGGTTATGAAGCTAGTATTTTACCCAGTTAATAATAATTTTAGGTTGCAGTCTAGGGTTTCTGATTTAAGAATTAGTAAATAAGAATTGCTGGAATATTTTGTGGTTGCTCCCATATCTTCAGAATGTGAGTGGTATGGAATTTTTTTTTTTAATATGGCGTGAAGGCAATTAACTGTAAGATCTGCAAGAATCCTTTTGATAGATCTTATTTTATATTCACTGAAATATTTCCATACATAATTAAAACAGCATGTTGAGTTTTCCCACTAATTATATTTGTTCTTTCCATTGTCATTTACAAGAGATATGTATCTGTATCTATATTCAGTAACCAAGGGCTTACTGAAAACAGGTGTACTTAGGATTCCGTTATTTGTGTTTCAAAGCAATTAAAATATCAGTCATGGCCTTTGTTGAGATTTCAATGTAGATGTCAAGATAAAGCATAAATACCTAAGTCAACAAGTGAATTTTGCTTCATTTCATAACTAGCATGTGCCAGAGACTGTACAATGTAGGGAAAAACAAAGTTGAATGATACCTGATTTCTAGTCTCTATCTAGATGCTTATAATCTGTCAGAGGGTTAGATAAATAAATAGCTAATTAAAATACAGTATAATAAATAATATAAATATAATGATTATATAGAAGTTGCTAGGAGCCCAAAGGAAAACTATTATATCATTATGGATACAAGTACATAATAATGTTATGGGACTTAAGTAAGATTCAGTGAAAAGAACCAAAATATTATTTGGTGTACATAGTGACAGTTTTTAAATGAATTAAATTAAGATATTAATATGCATCACCAAACAAGCTCATTTTTTTGTTCCTTTGTACTGCCAAACAAGGCTTGACAAGTTATGTGGAGTTATTCCCTTTAAGAATTATTTGTGAGAACTGAGATAGGATTCAATAAAAATTAGGGTTTTTTTCTTCGCAAATATATTATCTTGGTTAGCACCTTTGATATGGTTTATTATCCCTGGGTCTCCATATGCCTAAGAC